>JAYJMC010382194.1:0-20086 GCA_036873965.1 Neoagarum fimbriatum | reverse complement strand
TGAACCCGTCGCGGCCCGGTCCATCACACCATTGAGTATTGGACACGTTTGTTGAGTACCTGGTATTCAACAAGGCGGCCACTCTAACTTTGGGAAGGGGCGAGACTACACCAGAGAGAGCTGTCAGCAAGCGTTCCCGAGCCACCGTATCTATTAGAACACGAGCTACATACTCTGCGGAGGTGCATTACACATATTTTGGGGGCGCTACCGTGTATCTCCTCTTGCTGATGCATGATGGCGTGTTGTGTTTTGTCTCTGTTTGGCTTAGACTATAGGATACGAACATAGAAGAACGAGCGAGTCTTGTCATACACAGCAGTGCGTACATACCAGGTACCAGGTACCAGGTATATCGTAACGAGTACGTACCCATACTGTATGCTACATATGCGCGGCATCGAGAAGTCTTTCCGACACATGCTACGCTAGGGGTTCACCTTCTATTTTCTAAGGTTACCCATTTGGGAGGCTCTGTACCTCATCTAACTGTGACAAATATTGTGAGCTTAACCTGGTGAACCATCCCATGGCCTAGGTACACAACGAATTATATTGCAAAAACAAGAATGGAATCCCGACGATTTGGGGTTAAGGAACTCCGTCGCTCAGATTTTTTTTTCGCCAAAAAGTGCTACCTCTTTCGTAGCACGCGTCTTCCGTTGCATATTTGTAACCCATGAGCGAGTACATCATACAATTCATTAGCTAGGATCTTTATGGGGGTGTTTTGGCTCCCTCTTATTGGCCAAGGACCATTTTTCTGGCATGGCACAAAAGGACGGGGCAACAAAAAGTTGAGCTCTCCTAGAACTTTCCAAATCTTAGATTATCTCAAATCGACTTATCGAGTTACTTCCAGGATTTATGCCATCATTTTTCGAACATCAGAACCTACTGGCCTCTGCCTCTCCAGCAAAACTACCATTTGTGGGGTCAAATGAGCCGAGAGGAGAAGGGTCTAGGACGCTCTCTGCTGCAAGAGGACCAGGGTGCTCCAAACCGCATTATGGCCCAGAAGCCTACCGATTCAAGGACCAGGCTGCCGGTTGATGACGAGCAGATGGCCGGCAGGGACCCACGCAGTCTATCTGGCGATCATGCTTTGAGTAAGGCCGGCCGCGACACCGGAGTCTACGCCTCCCGACGTTTTATCGATCTCTCGTCCAAGATCCAGGTCTGGCCACTACCAACACAGGCGGCACACCTCTCCTCGCACCAGGAGCAGCACCACCATATACAGCAACAGCAACAGCATCAGCATCAGCAGGTGTGTACCCTCTAACTTTATCTTTACCAATTCGTCCTAGTTATTAATAATGAAGATCGCCCGGTTTTAGTACGTAGTATATTTTTACAGCAGATGCTCTCGTTCGTTCAGTACCTGTGGGAGTGAAGTACAGCAGTACAGTACAGGACACCTAATAAGAAACAGGCTAATAAGAAACCAGGCTGAGATTAATATGAAAATAAGAAATTCGAGGGTCGTTATCTTGAAAATAGTGTAGAAAGCACCCTCTCTCAAATAACAAACCCAGCCTGGACCAGATTTCCTGTTTCTTATTAGGAGTCCACCTACTGCTGTACTGTATAATAATAAGAAACATGGAAGCTGGAAGCTACAGCAGTAGTCCAGTCTGAATTTCTTATTATAATAGATGATTTTTCTACACTAATTTCTAGTAAATATCAGCCTGACTTTTTGATTAGCCTGTTTTTCATGATGTGTCCTGATTGGCCCGCCCCAACCCCGGACCGGGGCCCATGACAAGCCCTGACAGGGTTTGTCATGGTCCGTTTGTCCGGGGCGGCCGGTCTGAAAATTGTGACGGGCCCGGTCGGGATTGGCCGGGGCGGGCCGACGCTAGACTTTGTTTTAAATGATGGGCCGGGCCAGGCTGGGCCGTGAAAAATTGAAAATGTTATGAGCTGGGTGGTTATATATCATAATCTATGTCACTTTATACAGCATGTGTACTTGGTAACCGACCCATTATTGTGATAATAAGGGCCTATTGTATTGTAAACAACACGTTTACGCGGAATCAGGTATCAGGTGATGTATCCAGCAACACCGGCGATGTCGTCGGAGGCGACCGCTCTCGATATTTCGGTGATCTCGCGGCCAAGATTCCGGGATCGCTTAGGCGAGCGGAGTCGGTAGACCGGCCGTGGCACCAGCAGCGGCAGCGACAGCAGCAACAACAGCAACAGCAGGTGTGGTGCATGGTCGGTAATCAAAATTGATGGGCCGGGCCAGGCTGGTCCGTTAAAAAAGGAAAATGTTATGGGCTGGTTCGGGCCTCGCCCATCCTTATAAAATTGACAGGCCGGGCCAACATATCTAAAATTGATTGGCCGGGCTGAGCCTACCTGCCCAGGCCGTCCCAACCCCGGACCGGCGTATCAGCGTCGGCCCATGACAAGCCCATGGTAATGATGATATTATCTATTAGCACCTATGATGTGTTAACGCGAAGTTCCGTCATGTATGTACCGGTATCATATGAATACGTAAAAGTGATATATCATAATCTATGCAATCGATATAGCATGTGTAACCGAAAACCGACCTATATTTGTAATAATAATGTCCTATTGTATTGTAAACAACACATTTACGCGGCATCAGGTATCAGGTGATGTATTCAGCAACACCGTCGATGCCGTCGGAGGCGACCGCTCTCGATGCTTCGGTGATCTCGCGGCCAAGATTCCGGGATTGCTTTGGCCAGCGGAGTCGGTAGACCGGCCATCGCACCAGCAGCGGCAGCAACAGCAACAACAACAGCAACAGCAGGTGTGGTGCACGGTCGTTAATTTTATATACTCGTAGCGCCACCTGTACGGTATTATATATCGTCAACTTACCCACCAGCTACAGCTGTACGAGTATACTTATTACGCGCGTACGTATACACACGTACAGATCCATTTTCGTGTATTTTAGGCCAAGAGTTGATGTTGAAATGTCAGCTGCCGTATATTCTTGGTACCGGTAAATTTCCACAATACAGTACATTAGTCTACATCGACATGTATCGCAAGTTGTATACGAGTATAATACATTAATACGACTATTAAATATCGCCGTTGAAAGTATGTGCTAAGTCAATGATGTCATATGTGTGTACTGTACGAGCTGGTTCAAGTAAAAAGACCCAAATTGTGTGAGACACGAATGCCGTTTGCAGCATCTGCTAAAACGTCGCAATTTTGTAAGAGAGTGACATAGCCCTTGTTCAGTTTAGGACGTAGCGATGGCAGTAGCGGCGACAATGTTTCCCGACCGACCACGGTCCTAAAAAAAGGCAGAAACTATCAGACGTTTTGGTAGTGAGGAACGCTTTTCGTTCACTCCAATTTTCTGAACTAGCCTGTTCCAGATACTTCAAGGCATGTCTGTAAAAACGAAGGCGTGCACATTTTTCAAGATCTAACTGTGCAGGGCCTATATGAAGTCAATTTTAACGACGATAGCTGATTCTATCCTGAAACCGAGTAATTACCGGGCTACATGCCCAAGATTAGTATTTTTTCCACACTAAAGCCTATATGTTCACGCCGTTTTGTATAGGTCCTCATATTTTGCTCGCGTGTTTTATTTCCGCCCCTGTCAACGCCTTGACGAACGTTGTTTATTTGTTGTTTATGTTTTCGACGTGAATTTGGTGTTTGTTAATGCGTAAAAGTAAAAACCCATACGAGCTGGTTCAGGCATATCACCCCAAATTTCGTCAGTCACGAATGCCGCATGCAATAGCAACTCCAATGTCACATATTTGGTATCATACTGACCGCCATGAACAGTATAGGTCAACAATAGTCAGGCGTTTCCGTAGTAAAACAATTTTTCCCCCCAATAGGTTTTTCTGAACGAGCCGCTTCCAGGTGGTCCAAAGCATGTTTGTACAAAGTTTCACGCAAATATTCGAAGATCTGACTGCGTATGATCATATTAAGTCGTATTTAACGCCCAAAAGGGAGTATATACTGAAACTAAGTAATTACGAGGCAACACCTATTTTTGCACTTTTACCGCACAAAAGTCCAAATGTCCACGCCGTTTTTTGGAGATGGACCCTGAAATTTGGCACACGTGTTTAATGCGCCCTACCCGAGCCTTTTACGAATGGGTATTTTTTTTTTTCGACGGAAATTTTGGATCTCTCACGACCCAAATTTCCCAAAAAATTACGAAGCAAACAATACCTGATATATTGAATCTAGTGTGGTATATTATATTCAATGCGATGTAATTGCGCTGTATCAGGTGTCTGGCGGTGGTGCGCTTGGCAATATCGGCGATGCAGTCGGAGGCGGCCGCTCTCGGTGTTCCGGCGAAGCCGTGGCGAAGACCTCCTGCTGGCGACGTCCAGAAAATGCTATACAGCAGCAGCAAGAGGAGGTCGGGTGCATTGGCGGGACCAGCAATGCGGTGGGAGGCGGCGACGTGTCAAGTTTTTTCCGCGATGCCACGGCCATGAACCCCATCTTGCCGCGGCCGGCAGAGTCGGTACTGAAGCAGCATCAGCAACAAGAGGTGGGGAGCATCGGCATGACCGGCGATGCGATGGGAGGTGACGGCTCTCGACCCTCCGTCGACGTCTCGGACACGAACCTCCGCTGTCACCGAGTAGCAAGCTTGGGCCGCGACAACACCAGCTGTGGCACCCTCGAAAAGTCAGCGTCTACTACACTCGTAGCCCCGTTAGCCACGTCGGTCACGGCAGTGCATAAGGACTGTGAGGGACAAGTTTCGGGGGGGCGAATGGACTACGGGGGGTGGGCGGACCCGTCGACCTTGCCCACTGACTGTTTTTTGGAACATTCGGGCGCGCCCGATGTCGGGGTTGGGGTATCGGACGCCTGCGTCGTCAGTCAGCTACCACAATCCCGGGCAGCGAATGCCTCGAGGTCACATTCCGGCGCGTCAGGTTCGATGAACGGTTCTGTCAGTGGAGGGCTGCGACGGATTGCCCCCGCATTGCCGTCCATGGAGGAATTGTTTTCAGTAGGACAAAGGCTCTCTATCGCTCCGAGGTTGGGAGCAAACTTGTTTGGAGGGGTCCAAGGTACCCTTCCATATCTCCCTCCACATCGCGACTGGATCACTGCCTCCACTGGCCTTGTCGTTCGAGGCAACTTTGGCAGTTCAGCGATTTGGCCACGTCCGCATGGCGGAGAAGAGGAGGAGGAAGGAGGAGAACACGATGGTAATGGAGGGTGCGGGGGGGGTGGGGGGGAGGAGGACGATGAGGAAAGCTCAACTACGCCTCGATCTGCGCGTGTTCCTCCCGGAAGGCAGCTCAACGCCAACCCCTGGTGCTGTGGTCAAGGTTGCAAGGTGGTAGGGGAGCGAGGGGAGCCTGCGTTGCTTTGCACCACGCAGGTTTGCAAGAGGTGGATGTGTCACTGTTGCCGCAAGACTTGGACTGGCGGCGACGGATGCTCAACATTTACTTGCTGTGGATGTGTGAATGTGTTGGGACGGTGCTGGTGTCACATGTGTGAATGTGTTGGGACGGTGCTGGTGTCACATGTGTGAATGTGTTGGGACGGTGCTGGTGTCACATGTGAGCTCCCCGAGGTTATGGTTTTTCGTGCGCGAGTTGGCAACTGTGTTGCCAAACCATGTCTCGCCTTTTGTACAGAAAACCTATCTTGGCTGTTGGTCATTCGACAGATGAATAGTGCACAAACCAAAGCTTCAAACGTTTGGTAAACCGTATTGTCTTTCGTTCTCGATCATACTTAAAACCCTTAAAATAACCAGGAACACAAGTTCATATGTTTTGACACCGGGGGATCACGACGAAAAATGAGGGTTGGTCACAACACTCTCCCCTTGGTGATTGTGAAAAACACACCAGTTGTGCGTAGCGGGTGAATTTCCATGTGCGACTTAAACCAAGCAGTTATTTTTTTAGTTTGTCCTTGAAACCGTCACGCACAACGTAGTGTCACTTCCTGTCGTATTCTGCAGTGATACCGATGCGAGGGTTCCGACTTCTATCCTCGTGAACTTCGTGCGAAATTACTGCGGTAAGAGTATTGCCCAAAGTCAGTGTTACTTTAAACTGAGAGGTCATCACCGCAACCCTCCCCCTCCAATACGCTCCGTCTTCCGTTTGCCCCCTAATCGTGTCCGACGCAGGTGTAAAGCAAGAAGAAAAAGAGTCGAGAAGAGGGCGGCTGATACGGCGTGCGGTGGCCAACGCCAAAGTGCCAGCGTAGTTGCCGCCAACCGCAGGAGTCCTGGGAACGCCTTTAGACTCCCCGCTTTTGGTGATACTCAGGTGTTCTCTGTTTCGACTACCACCACGAAGGAGCGCGTTATGGTCACATTCGGAAAAATCAGGCAAGGCACCCAGACGGTTGACATCGTCAGCTGTACGGACAATGAATGCAAAAGGTGAGTGTTGGCTTGTCGTTGGACGGGACAAGATAGCACAACATGGGCACTTGCATGTTTTGCATACCCCTGGGGAAGCAATATATTTCGAGCAAATGGAGTTGCTAACATGCATGGACGGCCAAAAAGACGAGTATATACTTGAGTAGGGTGAGGCCGGAGGTCCTATGTTCGTAGATGTCCTACGTTAGTTGCTTCTTTTTTGCCGTTAGGTTTACAAGTCCCTCACGCTGTTCACGCTCGCGTGTACATCCGTTGTCCCCGTCCCGTGCAGTGCTTCTTTTCCGGCACGGCAGGCGCTACTAGACGGCAGGAAGACCGCGTCCGACTGTACGTGTAAGCACGCCTTAGTCGTCCTCCAACCCGACAGGAAAAGCTTTAAGGAACAAATCCCTGGCGCTGAGGAGGTGCTATTCGGGGAGAAAGGGGTCGTGGGACTCGCCGAAAGCCTGAGAGATACTGGGTGTTTGGGTGCCGATGACGTGACACGGATCGCAAGGTTGGCAGCCGATGCCGAAAGCAACGACGCAGCGCTTGCGGTGCAGATCGGTGATACTGGGACGTTCGCCGTGCGCAACGACCACGACGGCCATGGATTAATGCCGGGTGAATATGTGCACGTTCAGACGAAAGGTGTTGAGGCAGAGGTTGGGGCGAAGGCGCCCGTATCACGCCTTCGTAGGAGCACCATCGTCAACCCCCAATTCCGATGCAAGGTAAATATCGTGTTTAATTGGAAAGTTCAGTGAGGTACAAGACAATTATATCCTGAAACGCGCACGAGTGTCGCCCGTCTGCGATAGTAGTGATGGAATACATAGCATAATACTTTGCCATGTATTCGCATGGTGAAAGATCCACCATAACCGTTCATCCGACGCGCCCCTACCCCCCCCCCCCTGTCTGGACCGAAAATGTCCGATATACTTGTGTATCCTACCTTTGCCCGCATCGTGCATGTTTCTCAAGAAGTTATTTACGGTATATTGCTACGGTGTAACACGCAGCGCAAAGTTATCAAGAAGAACACGTTGCAAATTCCGATCGGCGTGCCCCAATGCTCCGAAGGACAACAGGACTTTTACCAGTGGAACACGATAATATATTTTGTTGTATTGGGGTTATTGTACTCGTGGCTTTCGGACCTCCGCGCACAAGACCGATAACTGGCTGACATGCACGTACTTGGCTTGGCGTGTGCCCTCGACTGCTTATCATGCACAGGCGAGTAGTGGAGGGCCCTGTGGTATAGCGGGCGTGAAGAGGGCGGGGTTGAAAACGTGTCCGCACACGCAGATCGTAGGGCTGGCGGTGTTGGGCGAAACATACACCAACGGCAAGGGTGCACTCGAAACCCCAAACATGGACGGAGAACAGGAAGATGTCGCGGCCGTGGAGGCCGGTACTGCCAAGGCCGAGTGGGCGGTCGACGGCAGGCCAGCGTATTCGGGGAAGATTTTGTACTTGCTCAAGGTCATGGGCGTGCTGAAGTTTCCCGTCAGCCCCGAGAACCACTTGTCAACGAGAGCCCGCACAACAATTATTGAGAAGGATAGCCTCATCCTATGCCACGAGAGCGACTGCTCGATCTGCTTTGACGAGTTACTTGTCACAGAGAAGAAGCACGTTTTAGCAGTGACGCAGGTGAGTGCGTGCGCTGGAGGTTCCGCTCTGGCATTGTTTCCCTAAAGTTTCACGTGTGTTGTGGATTGCGGTTAATCCACCGTGTACCTTTCCTATGACCGTTGCGACGTAGGCGCACAACATACTATTGCTACATGCGCCATTCGCGGGAAAACATCCCGGGTCTTGTGTACCCCAAACCCTTCGTATACACAAGTAGTATACCAGATAGGTCCAGATTGCGATGAACTTATGTTTTCGCTACTTCACCAGAGGGCTCCACTGTGGCGATTTAGAGGGGGCAGAGATACTCATGATTTCGCCCCTACTTAAACTCCACTCTTCCCCGCAATTTTCGTGAATTCCGAAATTACGGCATACTTCCCATGTTGGCTTGCAGTATCTCTTCATCAACGTGAATGACGTTCCAAATACAGATTCGTGATAAGCCACCCCAAACTTTCTCCATCCTGTAAAGTGCAGTACTTATTCCGATAAGTTATGGGCGGTTTAGGAAGAGTTTTTCACGGCAACCCACGCCTTTAGGCGAGTTTTTGGGTAGATGTAAATAAGTCGTATGAACGAAGTCGAAACATATTTTGACTTATACGTGATCGTATGCCTAAGATAGCCGGTGAGACCGTTGAAACCCGAGCACTACTGATTTAAATGTTTTTCGATATTTGACGTGTAATTGTTTACAGCACTATGTATAGTACCATGGCAATATACGTAGTTTAACAGATTGTCCCCCCCTCCGTCTCGAAAGGAGTGCGTGGTCAATGGTCACATGACTACGGCAAGCAACAAATGAGAACGCCCCCCCCCGGCGCCCTCTCCCCCCCCCCCTTCTATAGATATACTGCGTGAGCTACGCGACATCCAGGGTACGTTTGTTTTTGGCGATCACCACGGCTGGCGGTCGCGTTAGATTGTTTGTGCGGGTTGGAGAACCTCAATTCCGCACATAGGGAACGATCGTATGGCGTAGTGTGTATGTGGCAAGGCATCCACGGGGCAGATCATCGCATATCCATTGCTGACCGACCCTGGAAGTGGCCACACCAGAAATCAAATCAATTAATTGGAGGCTGTCGCCCATATGCAAGTCCGCCTCACTAGCGGTTATTAGTAGGAAGCAGCTCACCCGTCATGCGACTCGCCCAACACCTCACGGCGCTCCGCGCTTGGTGTCAAATGTCTGTCTGGTTGGTGAAAACCTAACGTGCTCTGTCTCGGCATTGTAGAGATGAGAGGGTCTATGGTCATACTATTACGGTCATGCACGACATGAGTCCCCCCCTCCCCCCCCCTCCCCCGATAGGTCCCCGAAATGTTCCAT
Source organism: Neoagarum fimbriatum (assembly GCA_036873965.1). NCBI lineage: Eukaryota > Phaeophyceae > Laminariales > Agaraceae > Neoagarum > Neoagarum fimbriatum. The sequence continues at coordinate 10,706 of JAYJMC010382194.1, read as the reverse complement.
TTTTAGAAATTATTATTGGTTTGTTTTCGTTCCGGGTAGTCCCGCCGTGAGCGCTGTTTACGAGGGGCAACAGTACACCCAATGGGTCTTGGGTTGCGAAATTGTAAACCAGCTGCATGTGATAGGTGAAAAGTCGGTCAGTTTGTCCGCACGAGGAAGTGTCTATCTAGATAAACATGACCGGGCGCTACGTGACGTGACGCAAAGCCGTTCCCACCTCTGTTCTGTATTTTCAGGCGTTCACCCCTGTTAACGTGATGGTTGAGGTGAAGCAATGCGCGGATTGCAACGTTGCCGCTGTCCCGGGAGACGACTGGCGAGAACACGGCTATTTCGTTTTCGGCAGTTATGCTGTGCATATCTCCGCTCTTGTGAAGATCAGGAGATCGGTGGAGAACGGCACGCCTATCTCGACCGCGTGGATGGAGAACTTGGGTCACCTGGATGAGAACTTGGAGTTTTGGTATGAGGACCCGATCCTGGTCAAGAGGTGTGTACCCTAAATGCGTTGAACAGTTTCGTAGTAGAGCGAGGGTAAATGGGGTGTTTTATCCACGACACCCCGCTAACTCCCACCGCCACCCTTATATTTTATATGTACAGGTGGTGTTGGCATCGGTTGGGAGCGATCATATAAAACATGCCGCTCAATACATGAGCTAGATCACGAAGGTACCGTTTTACTTTTTGGCGGTCACCAAGGCTGTAGTTGGAGCTACGTATATATTTTGTGCGGGGTAGATAACCTTTACTCCGCACAAGGGGAATGAACGTATCACGTAGTGTTCATGGTAAGGCACCCACGAGGCAGTTACATAGTACTCCCATTGCTGTGTCGGGAAGTGGCCACACCGGAAAATAAATTATTTGTTTGAAGCTGTCATCCATATGCAAGTCCGCCTCACAAGCGGTTCTTAGTAGGATGCAGCTCACCCTTCATGCGAGTGGGACTCGCCGAGCACCTCACGTTGCTTCGCGCTTGGTGCTAGCAATGTCTGCCTGGTCGGTGAAAACCCAACGTGCTCCGTCCGTGCATTGTAGGTATGCGAGCGTCTACGGTCATACGAGCACGTTCATGCATGGATATCGAGTACCCCGCACTACCCCGTCGTCCTCCCTAGAGTGGCCCAACTCAACAATCGCGGGTTGCGTGTTTTGTTGTATTTAACTTTTACCGGTGGGAACAGAAATTAAGATACAAGGCATGCAACAATAGTTATTGGATCCTCCTCTGTGGTCATGCTATTGTGCTATGTTTCTGAAAGATAAAACGCGGACGTTGGTGGTAAAAATAATTAATACAAGAGAGTAAATTATATACATGAAATTAGGTCAGAATATACACTAATTCGGGATTTTTGTGGTGATATTATGGGGAATGTTTTAGATCGTTGGTGAGAGTTCTCAAACAAAGTCTCAATTTAGCGCCCTCACCCGCCACAGTCCGGCGATGTTTTCCAGTGACGTCGAGAACGACTGACACTTTGTTTTCTTTTTCTTTTTGTACCCGGCAATATTTTCCACCCTGGATAGGGGGGAGAATCGTCCATTTTGAGGTCGTTCGTTTTTTTATCCGTCGTTCAGCCGAATGGAAAAATGGGCAAGCGGAATAAAATGTGGGATTCAAGTAAACAAAACGCCAACGGTAACATAATATAGCTAGTCGTAAACGGTTAAGGGTCTGTGCAAACATAGTGCACCCAACTTATGGAATAAATTAGTTATGAAGCTAAAACTGAAAGACATGTGTTAGTCTAAGGTAGTTTTCCTGTCTGAAAATTACGTCGCAAAATAAATTGTACTTCGAAGTATATACAGGCTGGTTGAAGCACACCGCCCATAAATTATTCAGTAGCCAATGTTCACGCCGTTATTTTTAGATAGACCCTGAAATTTGACACACGTGTTTTATGCGCCCTATCCGAGCGGTTAGGGCCCATCTTCACGAACATCGTTTTTTATTGAAATGGAATAGCAATTAATCCAATTGAACACAATTCGGTGAAAAAAACGACTTTGGGTTCTATGGAAGAATGGTGTATTGCGTCAAAAAGTCGAATAACGCACAAGGGTCAACGAACACCCGTGAGCAACCAACGAGGCGACCTACGGCCTGTCCTCCCCGGGGCGCCGCTGCCAGCGGAAAATGATGTCTGCCGGCACCGGCTAGGAGGCTCCACTCTAGGGATGTCTTGGGTGGGCTGCCGCAGCCCCGAAGCCCAACGCTGGCAGCAGCGACGGGGATACAGCGATCGAACTTCTACGCGAAGTCGCGACCTGGTCGGTGCTCGTGTGGTTTGGGGGGCAAAGAGGGGTGAATAATTGGGTTTGCGACGGCCTGTATTTTTTTTAGGCGCAGCAAGCGGTCTACCCTATTCTAGGGGCCGTCGGACCTCGCGCTGCGGCTGATCCGGTGGCCGTGCCTCTCGGGAATGGTGGATCTCGCCTCTGAATCAGTCGACGACATGGCTCGAGTTTGCGTGGCTTCCTTCGGTTTCATGGAACACGCCACGTCGAGTTGAATGAATTCCCCAATTCAATAAAACGAAATAGCAAAAGAAGTCCCAAAAGACTTCTTGTGGAATTCCGTTTTATTGAACTACTCAGTTTTGAAATCGAAATATCTTGCTGGTTATGCACTTTTCGACCGAACAGATGCAAATCAAAACAAACAAAAAAAAACTCAAACAAACGAAAAAAAAGGTTCGTTAATACGAATCCTTAACGAATGGTTGTGTGTGTGTTTTTTTTTTCATCACCAGATATTGTTTGTTTTGTACCTGGTAGGTTTTTTGGAAGTTTGGGTCTTAAGAGATACCTGGTACACAATTTCCGGCGACAAACAAAACAAAACAAAACAAAAACCTATTCGTGAAAGGCTCGAGTAGGGCGCATAATACACGTGCCAAATTGCAGGGTCTATCCCCAAAAAACGGCGTGGACATTTGGACTGTTGTGCGGCAAAAGTGCAATAAATAGACGTTGCCTCGTAATTGCTTGGTTTCATGATAGGATCAGCTTTTAGCGTTAAATATTACTTGATATTGATCCTACGCAGTTCTTCGAATATTTGCGCGAAGCTTTCTACAGACATGCCTTGGAGTACCCAGGATCGGTTCGTCCACAAACAAATATGGAAATATATATATATACCTACCAGGTAAACGTTTTTCCTACGGAAACGCCTGACTATGTTTGACCTTTTTGGAGGCCTGTGGTTGGTCGGGCCACATTTTCGGCGGTAGCGCCAGTTCAAGGTCCTTGAAAAATAAACTGACGATGTCACCCTCTTCTACTGTTCATGGAGGTCAGTATGATACAAAATATGTGACATTGGAGTTGCTGTTGCATGCGGCATTCGTGACTGACGGAAGTTTGGGTGATATGCCTGAACCAGCTCGTAGTGTCAATGAGGCTTGTTGCTTCGACCAACCGGACACTCTGGATGTAGGTTACTACCTCGTCGCAGATCGTAGGTACCCCGAGGAAATGAACCAAAGCAAAACTGATGTCGTTGTCGACGGTACACCTTGCCACCAATGATGTGCGGGCGGGATGCTCTTATTTTTATAACCTCTTTCTGCGTTGCCATACTTTTTTAGAGCTATGTAGCTCACGGAGTGGTGTTCCATCACTCTCCAAGTACACAAAATGAGGCTTTCCCTAAAAGCGTTCCACCCTGCCGGTGTCTGCTCTGTTATTTCATATAACTGTTCTAATACTGCGCCGTCGCTTCATTAGTATATAGATTGGGGTCTGTGAGCCCTCTCTTCTGCGGCATGAGACCATATCCATACTTGTTGACACTTCCCTTTGTCTCATTGTTATCGCGCGTGTGTCTGTTACCCTTCCTGCGGATTGCTTCTCTTGCTGATTATCCCCAAACTTCCAACGTATCCCCTTACGGTATCTGCTGCCATTTAGAGTGTGTCATAATGAACACAAACAACAGTGCTCGACAGCGAACAGGAGTAGTACTACTACCGTCAGTACGTTAGCTGTGTTGGCCGAAACCGCGATGTTCCCATCAGCACGACCGTGAAATGACTCGCCGGTACATATATGAAGTAAATACGTCATTAGCGGGATTACTACAGCCTTTCTGTCGTACATAATAAAGCTTGCTTGGAATTTTTAGGGAGGGAGGGGGGGGGAGGGGGGGGCTCTGGCACCCCACTCGTGTTCTTGTTGTCTTTGTCATGTATCCCTGTGCATATTGCAGTCTTCGTTTCGTTGGATGGTTTACACTTTCGGGCAAGTGTTTTGAGAATACTGTTGTTTCAAGTTAAAGCATCTGTGTTGCTCTGCCCTCCGTCCTCTTGCACACCAGATCTCTCGAGCGCGGCCACCTCGTGTCCAAACTGCTGGAACTGTATCTGGCGTTTGAGGCCCTCACCGATCACCCCTACGCCTTCTCAAGCATCAGATACGGGTATTTCCCCCTGCTGACGTCCTGTTATGGATGTAATAAGTTGGCGACGAACAACATGTCCACGGAAAAGTATTTGGCTCAGCGCGAAGAACAGGTCATTGATATGGACCTGTCTGCGTGTTGGTTGGTTTTGAGCATGTTGTCGCCCATGGTTTTCTCGAAGCGGATACAGTTCATAGACACAACGCCGATGACGTTTAGCCCGCGCAACCGGAAATCAAACATCTTTCTTCTGAAGGCAAGAGGTCCTGCCGCGAATAACGCCCATGTAGATGCCGGGGACGGCAAGAAACTACTAGAGTATCTTGAAGGCAAGGAGATGGGGCTACAGGACGCCTTCGCGGAAATGACGAACGCTGACTTTAAGGCGCTATTCAGGGTGTGCTTCGAGGGTCGTGTACCAATCAGCAAGTGAGTTCGGTCGTTGTTGTAGTTTGGATTTCGATAGTGTCTCAACGAAATGGATTCAACGTTCTCGCCGGCTTGCTTAGAAAACAGAGAACCTACATGGACAGTAGATAACTAGACGTCGTGAATGCGCGCTGTACGCAGTCCTGATGTTCTCGTGCTTGGATAGGGTGCGATTGAGGGTGTAGGATGTGATGCGTTGGTGTTTCTTAACTTGACGTGTCTCTAATATTGCCACACCACGTCCCTGGTCGTCTTTGTTCCGTTTCCAGGTACACCAACAAAGCCACGATGAAGGACTTACTCGAAAGGCTTCACGCTGAAGTTATCAAGGCGTACGGAGGCAATCTGCAGTGCGCGAAGGCGCTTATGGGTAGGGGATCTGCAGCAACGACCGGTGTTGAAGGGTTTTACACCCCGATGGTGTACAGAATGGTCATAGCCTCCTGCTACGTCCGGAGGGGCCCGCGGACGTCATCGCCATGTTTCTTTTCTTCAAGGTAAGCCGTGCAAGGCGCGTGACGACATTGAACGCTTGAAGATAAATAATGATTGAGCCATAGGTTCGCCGCGAACTCAGGTCCAATGTTTGTGCATATGTATATAGCCCTCAGAAGATTTTAAACCGTCCAACACTCGTGAGACTATGAACCACGCAGATCGAGGTTTAACCTACTCCGCTCGTCTGTGTGTCGCTACGCGCTCGTCGTATGTGTCACGAACGAATGCTGTAGAGTGGTCACGACGACATTTCTCTATGTAGACGTTGTTGGGAGTTGTATACAAAGTGCGCCGTTATTTTACGCTTAAAAGTAAATTTGCTCACGCCATTTTTTCGTAACAGACCCTGAAATTTTGCACACGTGTTATATGCGCCCCTGTTGAACGATTTGCGAATGTTTCGTGGTCGTCGGCAAATAGTCGGGATCTCCGAACACCCGAATCTCCCCCCCCCCAAAAAAAAACGGAATACCTGGCTAAAAACAAAAACAACACTAAACGTTAACGGATCGGAAGGGGCTCATAGAACGTATGTGCCAAAATCAAGGGTCTATCTCCAAATCACGGCGTGATCATGATGGGTACTGAGTGAATTTCGGGGGATACGCACATATGAACCAGCCGGTATACGGTTTAATCTACAAATCCCCAAGAAAGAGAGACGTCAACCGTACGCTTTGTTTATTATTCTCTTCATTTATCACTGCAAGAGCAAAGCATGCTTCAGTAATCGTGCAGGGGTGTAGCTTACAAACGGGAATTTAATATTTTTTTCACCGACGCCTGTGTACAACCCGTACTAACCTGTATGATATATGGCCTGTGTTTCGAGCATATTACTATGTGGTTCGAGCTGTCCCACAATGGCGGGTACAACTGCAATGACCCCACACATTTGCCGGCTAAAAGTGATCGTCGCGAAGGCCACACACAACGACAAACAAGACAGGTTTAATGGAAAAAAACCAAATAGTTTTGTGGGTGAACTGTAAACTACATAAACCAAACCACCGGTGGGGCCCCCTCACCAGCCTGGGGGGTTCGCGTATTCGCTGCCACCGCTACCAAGTTACCTGGTTGTCTGCGACTCACCAATGCTGTTGTTTTGTCCCTTGACTCCGTCGCGTACTTCAGTTCTTGCCAATTCTCCTCGTCACGGATCTGATGTGCCGTATCGGGCCCATGGTAGCAAAACAATGCGCAGCGGTCAAGGATGAAGGGGCCCTTCCGCGTTTAGGGGGGCCGGAAGGACCAGTGGATATCCCGGCACTATCGGCATATTCGGTAGGAGTGGCTGTAGGGCGCAAAGAGACGGAGAGCAGCAACGAGGAGCGCGGGAAGCCTGTTCCAGTACCGAAGTGCACGCAAGAGAACGTGTACAATCTGTGGCGCCTAGCCTCGGTTGACCCTCCACTACAGCGCGCAACTGACTTCGGCGTGCTCCTCGATGTCTCTGTCAAGGAAGAGCAGGCAGCGGGGAACATGCACCCGAGAAGTATCGCACTCCTTGCCCGGCGCACCGTCCGTGGGTTGCGACGCCTAGGCCGGTATTCTGTTGACCTATTCGAGGTGGTGTCAGTGCTTCACGCACGTTTAACGACGTCGCTATTGGTGATGAGAGCAGAAAGGCACGGCGAGCGAGTAACGGACGCCGATGTAAGCAAGCAGACGGCTTTGCGAGACTTCTTAAAAGGCGTGCTCGCCACAGCGGTGGGGTCCACTAGCGGTGATGCACCGGCACTCCCCGCGTTCTACAGAGATCTCCCTCAACCTCAGGACGATGAAGATGTCGCTTCGGATGTTTCTGCGGAATCGGCTCTGTTGGCGTATGCCGAGGTGCGCTATTAAATTGTTGAATTTTCTCGTTGGATGTTGGTGCTTATCGGGGCCGACGGGGTAGCTCACTCAGTCGCTCATCGTTTAGCGTAGAGGTAGAGCTGTGTGCCCAGGTGAAGTCTCCCGAAACTTGCATGCAGTATGCGTTCGTCCCTTGGAAAAACACCCTTAGTATACCTAAACTCCACGCCGGTTTCAACCGCGAGGGCTGGAGTTGGCTACTGGCTAGTCGTCAGCGCACAACGTACATTTCTTCGCACCCTTGCCGAAAACATAAATACTTCTTGGAGCACTATCACAGCATTGAGTTCGTTCGTCGTGCCCTTTTTCCATGGGGTTTGCGTGTCACGTCATTGGTTCAGGCGAAAGAGAACTTTATTGCCACGAAGCTACACCCGGCCGACGACATGAGGAAAGATGTAGCAGGTAAGTTAAAACCCGGCGATGTGGTCCTGTCTGGCATATCGAACAACAGGTGTTTCAAGTTTCGTATTTATTTTTGTTATTTTATGCCTGTGGGTGTGCGTCAAATGCGTTGCACGCCGGCGTAGTGCTCTACTTGTTGCCTTGCTTTGCCCCGCCGCCCCCCCCCCCGCTGCGGCGTCCTTCGGTCGGCGTCGCAATAATTGGCGGTGATAAAACTATGTAATGAGGCACTAGCACCAGCGACATAAAGTTCAACTATATACTAAACACATATACGTCGAGTTCCCCAAGGGCGTACTTTTCTTTCTTTATGACACCCTTCCCTTGCCTGCTTTCGTTGTTTGTGTAGTACGCGCTTTGCGATCAGGAGCACCCTTCGGAGCGGCTGTGTACCGCCCGAAGGCTGTTCAGATTTGGGCCGCGCGCGGGAACCCTGGAATGAGTGCGAACAGGGAGGGGAAGGTAGATGGGTTCGGCATGTCGTTCAACATCACGCCGCCAGAGGATCGCCCCGAGGCCACGACACGAGTTCCGCATCCCTACAACGGGGCTGTTGAAGGACCATATTTCGCTCCCGATGCCTTGCACGACGGCAACCACGGCGAAGATTGTCGCCAGAAGTACTGTGGCCTCGGGTCATGTGCACAGACGAAGAAAGTGAACCTCAACGCGCATGAGCAGAATCACTCAAAGAAGAGCTACTTGCGCATGCTCAATACCATGGGGTTTGACCGGTTCACGTTCACGTTAACACTCATCAATGAGTTCGAGAACGAGGCAATTAACTTGAAGACGTTGATCACGGAGGTGAAACGTGTTTCGACGCACCCACACGACACGTTGAGTCGTTGCCAAAAGCAATTATATTGGTACGGTCGATGCTGGTGTAGCAAGCCTTTACTGAAATGGTATGATCAATTCGGAATAGTGCAGCTTACCTTCCTCGAGTGAAACGTCTACCGTAGAGGCTGTCGAAGCGAAAGTACTCCATTGATTCTTTGTGTGCTTGCGCTCCGTGAACACATTGCTTTCGTGTGGGCGCTTGAACAATCGGGCTGGTTGCAACCGCGACATTAACCGCTGTCACGAATTCGCGCACAGGGATGGGCGGCTGGTGTCTGGTGGTGGGGTGCGGGGGGTAGGTGGGGGGTAAATCCAATAGATAAGACCCTTACCGTGCATCTTGTCGCTATAGGTTGGTAACGTAGGGACCGCCCGTACCCCCTTGCCTTTATATATGCCTACTCCAACGCCCTTTTATGCCGGCTCCTTCGTTTGTTTGGGCCTTTCTATCATGGTTTTTTTTCCCCTTTTGGGTGAGCGGTGCGTTCGATTCTGGAGGAGCAGAAGCGTGGTTTAAAATCCCCACTTCTACTAGCTGGTTCACGTTAAACGAGAGATGTCGTACGGTCCACTGCTGCCGACAGCAGCACCTTTTCGAACGGAACATATATAATAATAAATGACCGATCAGTGAAAGAGGGTAACATGACAAAACAAATAGTAGTGATTTATGTCCTTCCTCAAAGGACCGATCCAATGTGTTGTGAAAAATTATTACTTCGACACATACATTTTGTCTTAAGGCAGGGTCTACCGGACCAAGGAGGCACAAAAAAAACTCCCGAGACCCACACTCCAATTTTTGCATTCCGAACCTGCTGCGAGGGGGGGGGGGGGGTTATCACCTTCACTAAATCCTATATAAACCACGACTCAACACTAATTCCTGTACACAAGCCACGATATTTTCACTTTTGGAGGACTCTTTGGAAAAAAATCTTGATTCAAGTATGGACGACAATTGTCTTGAAATTAGTGTAAAAAAATACATACTGAAATTTGTGTGGATATTTTTACTTTATTTTAGTGAAGGGCTTAGACCCCGGGCCGCAAAGCCCTACGAGCTGGGCCAGCCAAAAAAAAAAATTAAAGCAGATTGGCCATGCCCCGACCAACTATACGATTTTAGACCTGGAATTTGGACACAGTGTAGATCATGTACTAATCAACACACTTGCCGCCTGCATTTTTTTTTTTTGCGAGAGGGAGATATGACTATCCAAAAATCGAAAAAAAAAGCAAAAGCGATCAAAACTAGTTTGAAAAATAAAAAATCAAAGAGGGCAGGCGGCAAGTATCTTTGCATATACGGTTCGAAGACGTGGTTAAAAATTCAGAGTAAAACTCTCAAAATTGGTCGGGGCATGGCGGAAATGTCATTTTTTGCGTAATTACTTGACTTATATATGGAATCGAGTTTTGGTCATATCTCTTGATGGGTGGCGAATTGGGAAACGAGACTTACATCGATCTTCTCCCTGTGTCTTCAGCTCTGTCTCAACCAAATTTCATCTTGATCGAAAATGACATTTTTTATACAAACTTAGACAAAACAATATGTTGTTTTCGAGTTTTCGCGGATATCTCGGCGATATTGAGTCGTGAAAAAAAAACGGTGAGAATTTTTCATATACATTTCTTTTCTGCACAAGCATTGGTATGTCAGGGTTAGTGCTTCCAATTTTTGTAGCCTAATTCGCAGTGGTTCGCGAGATACGACTTTAGGAAGCTTTGTACGTTTCTTGGCTGGCCCAGCTCGTACGAATACGCTGTGAACCCTCGCTTGCCGCTGATCCGCCCCGTCGGGCTGCTTTCTTAAGTTGTGTCGTCTGCCTGCTGTGGCGTCCATTCAAGTATGGCATTTGGGTTGTGTGCTTGTGTGGACGAACGGTTATAAGCAATTCTATCAGAAGTATTGGAAACAAGCTTGAGGGCTGTGATCGCTGGTGAATAAAAAAAAATAGAATGAATTGTACATTTTGATGTGAAACTTTAATTTTCTTTGACGTGGAGACCCACACCCCCCTTACCCCGAACAAAGGGCAAGCGTGGCGGGGCTCTTCACACCAGTAGTCCAAACCAGAAAACTTACAGTACCACGCACATGTTCCGAACAGATCATCCGGTGGTGACAGCGCTATGGTTTGCTTCTTTGGCACCAGACAGGCGCTCGCTTCACTGGACAGAGCGCTGGGACGTGAAAAGATGAGGGAAAACACATTATTTTCAGTACCTCAACCGCGGCCCCTAGGATAAGGTT
>JAYJMC010381118.1:0-10183 GCA_036873965.1 Neoagarum fimbriatum | reverse complement strand
CCCCCCCCCCCCCCCCCGACACACTATAAATAGGGATGCCAGGAATATTTCTCACGGATGGGGCTGGTCAGCTGAAGAGCTATACCCAATATCTTCGGATCTGATGTAGCCTCCTACCTCGTAGCCCATGGCATTGTGTATCGAGCTTAGCCTTAGCAGTAGGTTCTCGTAGTCCGGTTATTGGGTTGGGTATAGAGCTCCTCGAGAGAGGAGCCTAATAACAAATTAGGTGTTACCCCCACCGCAGCAACGCGTCTCTTGTAGGTTTAGCACCACACATAATCGTGTGTAGGTTGGCGTCGAAGCTCGCACGAAGAGGAGGCGTGGCGTCCGACTTGTCGATCAAAACAGGAGGTGTATAGGAGTATTGCCATAATTGCATCATAATGTCCTGTACAACGCATGCTGAGATAATAGAGGTTGCACTTATCGTTTTTTGTCTTGGGTTCTTCACCCTGAGGACATCTATTATACCTCATCCGAAACCTGATTTTGGGCGAAATAATGTACACGCTTAACCCGATGAACAATCCCATGGATGTTGTAAAGCACGAATGTGACTCCAACGATATCGTCTCTTAAAAACAATCATCAATCAAAGAATCCACACTAACTCAGGACATTAATTTACTACTATTTTTGTTACTTTTTCCATCCGACAATGTGCAGCATGAGTTTCACTTCTATCACTCACAAAATATTCCAGAAAGAAGAAAACCAAGGGAAACCAAATAAAAATGGTAACCTACGCAATAATTATAACTTCGCTTCTGTACCTACTTCCAGCTTAACATCGATCCACCTTACTTGCTGTCCTTTTGCTCCTCCTTTCCTTCTCAATACACACAAAAATTCTAACTCTCTTCTTATGACCTACTTCCAGCTTAACATCGCTCCATCCCCTTACTTGCTGTCCTTGCTCCTCCTTTCCTTCTCGTTACAGTATATTCTCTGGCGTACCCGGGTACTAGACCAGGTTGATTTCGTCATACTCGAGTGCAAACCCAGGTACCCCAAGAGCAAATATCCTACTATACACACTGACGCATGTGTTATAAGTTATAAGGCTTAGTTTGGGTAGGCGATTGGTCAACCTTTTTTACCAGTAGCCCAACAGACCAATAATACCTTAACAACAATATGGCGACGACGACAGACCATGGGGTTTTGTGGTCGTGAGTTCCAATCTCACCGCCCCACCATAATACAAAAGCCCTTTTTTTAAGAAAAGCGGAACTTCCTTCCCCACACGTCGAACCTGCAAAAAATACTCTCTCCTCGCGGGTCTCCATAAACATATTGGAACCGCCTGGTTTTGAACACGTCCGCCCGTGTACCTGGCCCGACCTGTATAGCGCCGCTTTCGCATCAATAGATAAAATACCGAGAAACTTACGCACTGCGGACCTGCCTACCCAATTATCAAGACAAAAACTACCTTCAAGATCCGCGCTAACAGATTGTAAGACCTACTGGACAATGTGCGGCATGAGCTTCAACGTCGATCACTCGCAATAAAAAATTCCAGAAGAAGCAGAAGAAGAAGAAAATTGAAGGAAACAATAACACAGCGTCATTTGCTTGTTTTGACTTTTGTTTTCCCCTCTGACGTACTCTACAAGAAGCAGCAAGTGTCGTGGGAGGCAAGAGACTCGGACGACGTCGAAAAGGGAAAGCTTTTTGAGTGTGTGCGACATGATGGTTGGGACTGACAAATGTCCAAAGCAGAAACGATGATGCACTGCTGTGTAACGCGAGGACTACGCGAACAAAATAGACCGATCTATACTGTCACCAAGAATAAAAATATAAACTTAGTAAAATATTGCCTGGTATACAGAATGAAATAGTAATAATAATAATAATAATAAGAAGAATGCTATAATAATACTACTGCTGTTGTAATAATAATATCAATAAAAATAATAACAATAATTCTCCTTTCGGGATGTTATGAGTGATCAACGTTGAAGCTCATGCTGCACATTATCCGATGGCAAGCACAACAACAACAATAGATACCTGGTAATAATAATAAATAACAATAAAGTTTTTTTTGGAACTTGCTATTTGTACACCAACTTTTTGGTTCTCGTATCATACGTTTACGCTATACCAGGTATAGCGTAGTGGCCTTCAAATTATTTTGCTTCGTTTTTCTTGTGATTGACACTCACACCGCACATTGGCGGATGGCAAAGGACAGGTTTTGCGCGTAAACGATGTGTCGGCCCCCGCCACTAAACGTAACGTCCAAAACCGAGGTTTATTGGACACGTAATGAGAAAGAGGCGTTGTCGGGCCGGGGTTGGGTAGAACTAGAAGGTTCGGTAGAAGAGAGTGGGCGGCGTTCCCCACTCCTGCGGGTATCGTGTCGTGTAGATCAGCAAGCCACGCTGGACGCGAGCGAGCCCGGGGTTCCTGCTGCTGTGAAGCAGACAGCAGTTAGGTAGTCGCTGGGGCGGTCAACCACGCCAGGAGGTTGTGCCTTCCCCTTTCCATCCGAATCTGCCCCATCCGAACTCTGGGACCTCCTCACCGACGTAAGGAGGGGAATCTGGCCGAGCGAGGAGACGGCAACTCCGGCGGCAGAGGAGGAGCGACTGACAGAGCCGGAAGGGGGACCACTCCAGATTTGGTACGTGCATTGTTTATTCGTTGGGAGGTGTCGGGTCGCGTGCGAGGGCCACAGGCAGCCGACAGATAACTGTATCGCTGCGATTTGGCGCAGGCGTCCGGCGACACGAGAAAAGAAATGGAACACATGTGGTGTGCGTACGTACGAGTACCATGACTCGCCTTGGTATATCCGGTCCCATGCATGGGCTCCTTTGCGATCAGCATCTGTCGGTAGAGACGGAGGGAGGAGGACGTACGACGGATCAAGGGCCCGGTGTCGATCGAGCCGGCAGACGTACGATCAATGGCTGAAGGACAACATGAAATGTGATATCACTCGTTACCATTCTGGTGGATACATGCGACGAGTTTTTTTTCTCGATTTATGATACTTGAGAACACGTCAGCGGTGAGTTCAATCATTTGTAAAATGTTTCTGCCCGACCGGACCTATGATAGAGGTACGATAACTGCTGGAAGAAAGAAATGAACGATGATCTAATGTGGAGATCCTCACACCGCAGATACCCATGACGATGTGTGATACATACTGACACCTGGTACAGACGATGGACGTACGAAAGACATGTATCTCTACCGGTAGGCGTTCAAGGTGATGCCCCACAGAAAATTGGGGCGGAGGTCCGCGAACAAAAAAAATAAAACACTACCGGTACGAATATCCTATGAACATGCCTCTACATATATATACGCAGTTCAACATGTCATTGAGGGGAGATACAAGTATACCTGGTATATTACTGTATGCGGAATATATGTAGACTTCAGTATACCGAGCACTATTTCAACGTGATGCCCCCACGTCAACCGGGGGGGGGCGGAGGTCCGCGAAATAAGCCATGTACAAGTATATATTACTGTATACGGAAATATGTATACTTCGATATACCGATAACTATACCGTTAAAATATTTCAACGTGATGCCCCCACATATAATCGGGGGGGTTGAGGTCTGCGAAATAAGTCTAACGTGCGGGAATATATACCGATAACGATTTCAACGTGACGCCCCCACAGATAACCTGGGGGGGCGGAGGTCGGCGAAATTAAGCCACGTACAAGTATATATTACTGTGTACGGAAATATGTATACCTCGGTGTACCGATGACTATTTCAACGTGATGCCCCCACATGCAAACGGGGGGGTTGAGGTCGGCGAAATAAGTTATGATATGTGCGGGGAACAAGGGGGCGTGCAGGCACCGCCACATTAACCGTGGCGGGGGCGGCTGCGAGCGGTAATACGTATGCTTCGGTATATACCGAGAACTATTTCAACGCGATACCCCCCCACACATATAACCGGGGGTAGCTGAGTTCTGTGAAACAAGCTAGGATAACTTGCGGGGAGCAAGGGAACGAGCGGGCACCGCCACACCGACCACGGCGGGCACAGGATAACAACGCCACACTCAACCCCCCCCCCCCTCCCGCCGCCCCGCCCCGCCCCGCCCCACGATCGCGCTCGGACCCATAGCACCCGGATACGCTCGCGTGTACCCGATGCCGTCGACGACGAGGAATGGTGGGCGGAGGGCCTCTGCGGCAACGACCGGTCGCGGTGGGAACGCGACAGCGGGGCGGGCCACAAACGCGGCGGCCGCGACGGCCGCGCGCGGCAGCCAGGCAGCCCCCGCACCCAGCGAGCGCGTGACACTCGCGTCGCTGGCGGTGATGGTGCGCGGGCTCCAAGCGGAACGGCAGCCCGCCGCGCTGACGGAGGCGGTGGACGCGATACGGGACGAGCTCGGCGAGACGCGCGAGCAACTCTTCGCGATGCAGGAGGAGATCTCCACCGTGATCAGCGACAGGGAGGCAGCCGTCAGGATGTGTCATCAAATGCAGCGCTCCATCGCTGACCTCGACGGGCACGGCGACTCGGAGGACGAGGGGCCCGGGACGCCTGTACACCGGGCGGATGAGAAAGAGCATTTCAAGGCTTGGCGTAACCTCACCGTGAGGAAGGCATGGATCACTACCGGGGAGAAGCCGGCCGTGTATGCGATCAAGCGCACGGAGATGCAGGCCCTGCTGAGGGACTTGGCGTGGGCATCTGACGAGACTACTGCCCAGCTTAACGCCCTCACCGGCTTCCGAGTGATGGCGTACATGGCAGAGGGGGACTCCCCGCGCATGGCTGCCACCATGTTCCTCCCAGAGCAGATGGAGATCATGGTGGAGGCGATCATGGCGGTCATCGGCAACGGTGTCACCTCGGAGGACGGCGTCGAACGGGTCCGACTCCTCAGGGACGGCTTCCTGGAGGGCCTCAATCTCCTCCGGGGGCACTGCCGCAAATACCGGGCGAAAACCTTCGTGCCCGCCAACAAGGCGCTGCTGGCGACCCTCATCGATGAAGACCTTAAGGAGTACTCGCAGCGTCTGTTCTCCGCGGCGGTAGCGGTGGCGAAGACGGCGCCGCCGGCAATCGAGAACATGCCCGGCGTGGTGGTCCCCACATGGCCCGCGCTCTCCCACTACATCCATGGCGGCGGCCTCATGGGTGCCCAGGCGCCGGCGCCGGCGTCGGCGCCGGTGCGCGCCCAGAAGCGCGCGCGGGTGACCTCGTCGGGGGGGGGCGGAAGGCGCGACTGCTGGGCGTGGGGGGAGAAGGAGGGATGCCAGTTCGAGCACTGCATCTTCAACCACCCGGCAAACAAAAAGTACCGCCCGGGCCAGGACGGCGGAGGCGCATCGGGCAGCCGCGGTGGTGGTGGTGGTGGTAGCGACGGCGGCGGCGGCAATCCGTCGGGGGGGGGTCGCACGAGGGAGGGGCGCTCCACGACCAGCGGCGGCACGAGGACCTCCGGAGGCAACGGGGGAGGAAGGAGCGCGGCTCGGGGCGCCCCCGCGGCGGCGGGGGCCCCCTCCGGTACCGGATAGGGGGACGGGCTCCGTGGGTCCGCGACGGAGCCGAGGGAAGGTGAGGCGACACTTTTCCGTGAATGCTTACAGTCGGTACATGATTTAACGACAATGGGGGGGGGCGGGGGCGTAGAGAAGGCGTTAGCGCGAGTGGCAGATCATTACTTAGATTTTTTGTCCGCCCACGGGGGTCGGTTTGTATGCATGAAGGCTCTCGAGAACCAGCTGCCCGTCCCTCGCGTAGACGTGGGCCGGGTGGCGGCCTGGTTCGGGGACATTAAGCGTTTCCCTCATACTGAATTGTTGGTACAAATCCTATCGTACGGGGTGCCGGTGGCGGTAGACGGCACCGGGGAGTTAGAGGCTGCCTTACAGTATGGTAACCATAGTTCAGTGGCACCGTATGCAAGCACCGTGGTAGCCAAGATAGCCGAGGACGTGCGGCTCGGCCGTGCGTTTGTTTTCCCACGAGCAGCCGCTGGCCGGATCCCCGGCCTGCGGGTGTCACCACTGGGAGTCACGGTTTCCCCCTCTAAGATCAGAATTATCCACGACCTGACCTTCTCAACGTCCGCGCCGGGCGTTAACTCCGACACGGATTTTTCGTCCGCGCCGGAGTGTAAACTAGGCCACGTGCTGCGCGACATAGTGTGGCGAATTTTGCACCTGCGCCGGCCGTCCGCACCCCTCACTCGCATCCTACTGAGTAAGATGGACGTGAAGGATGCCTTCCGGCAGATAAGTGTTGAATGGTCCCATTGCCCGGCGTTCGGGTACGCGTTCCGCGACCTTGTAATAGTAGACCGGCGCCTCCAGTTTGGCTGGAGGAATAGCCCAGGTTTTTGGTGTCTGTTTTCCGCCGCCCTTGAACACTCCCACGTCAACACGTCGTTCCATAACGCGGTAGTCACACCGTTCGGCCGCGCGGCTACCAGCCACGTGCAGGTTAGCTCGCCGGCGGAAGGCGAAGCCCCCGTCTCCTTGCCCCAGGGGTACCACGTACCGCCGGGGGACGGAGGGGGCGCGACTAAGCCGTTCTTTACCAGAATGTACGTAGACGACGCGGTCTCGGTGGAGCCGCAGTGTTTCATGGGAGGCGAGCGATGTTTGCGGGCGTCGCAGAGCCTGGGATCCGACCATGGTCGGCTCCTTGGTGAGCGACGGGCCGGGGAGCCGCCCCTGCTGGCACCGGGAAAGGTGTCCTCGTGGCACACGAGGCTCGAGGTGTTGGGATGGATGATTGATACAGTAGCTATGACGATTTCCCTGCCGCCAGCCAAGCTCGTCCAGCTTCGGGAGTTGCTCGCGCGGTGGCCCGTCGACCGCTGTGCCGCGTCGGAGTCTGAGTTGCGTTCGTTGATGGGGAGGCTGTTGCACGTCTGTGAAGTAGTGAGGCCAGGAAATTTTTTTGTGCGCCGCATGCTGAACCAGCTGGGCCTCCACCCCGTACCGGCCGGGGCCGACGAGCCCCGGGGTCCGAGGAGGAGGAGTCGCGCACGCATTCGCCTCAAGCGCGAGTTCCACGACGACCTGTCGTTCTGGCGTCTGCTGGTAGACCAGACAGGGGGCCCGGGGGGGGCATGTACACTAGGCGCCCCACTGCTGAGTTATTATCTGCAACCTCATTCACGCACGCTTATCAGTGACGCATCGGGGGATGCCATGGGGGGTTTCTGTTTGGAAACAGGGCGGTGGTGGCGGATTGATTTTGACTCCGACACTCGGGACCGCCTGCGTAAAAGAGTACAGCAGTGGGACGATCTGTCGATCAATGTCTTGGAACTTCTAGCCATGGTAGTCACGGCGTGGGCGTTCACGGTACATGCCAAGGTAGTGCCGCGCTACGTAGGCGAGTGTATTTTAATGAGGGGAGACAACATGTCGGCCATTCACTGGGTCAATCGCTGTCGGGGGGGACGGGAACCACGGGCAGGGGCACTCATGCGAATGTTGGGTTGCCTGGAAATGCGCAGTGGTTGGTGCTTTAGGGCGAAACACGTGCGGGGTGTTGCGAATGTGTTGGCAGATGGAGTGTCGCGTTGGGACCGTCCCACCATCGCCGCCAATCTTCGTGCGTCTCGCCCCGACATCGATTGGCAGGAACAACGCCTGGGAGCGGCGGGGACGAATCTCTGTACCGACGTCTTGGGCGCCAGTACGTCGGAGGTTCAGTTGCGAGCTCGACTAAGCGCACGTACGAGTCTGGTCGCCGATCTTGGTGTGCGTTTCGCAGGTTGATGGGGTGCGGGGAATTTTTGGAGTCGAGCGACTCGGATAGCCAGAAGGCGTGGGCGCTAGTCGATTTTGCCTCGTGGTGTTGTGCGTCAGAAGGTAACCTGGCGAACACCATCTCCGGGAAATTCGCTGCCGTGCAATATTTCCATCGCTGACCCGTACTACGATAGGGGTGCAGGTATTTTCCCCGGGGCTCCTCACGTGAGGAGCTCCACACCTCACCCAAAAGCTTCCTTTCAGAGAAACTAAACGTTTAGCCATATGTGTAATCCCATGGCCTAGGTTTAGAACGAACAACATTCTTGATATTTCGAACGATATTCGGTAGTTCCTCGTTTGAGCAGTCCGCCAGTCAGAAATGTGTTCCCCAAAATGTGATACCTCTATTGTAGACCCAGGTCATGGGGGTTGGTGTTCAGGGTAAGCGTACACCTTTGACCAAAAACGCCTTTGTGGTGAGGTACAGAGTGTGTTAAGTAAACACCCTCGGAAACGTTGGGTGCGCCCCTATGATGCCGTAGCTTGCGTCGAATCGCCACATCCAATATATAGGCGAGAAATGTCCATTCCTAAAACAATTTAATCGAAACTAAATCCGCCTAGTGGCGGATATACATCTCTATCATACTAAGGCTACACGGCTACAAAAGCGGTATGATATAGATACAGCCGCCCAGCGAAGAGGACGGGAGGATCGAGGTTCGGGTAGCACGCACAACGCACCTGCGCCTCAGCAGCATGTTCCAAGCGCACGGGTGTAGGTCCAGCGCCTCGTGCGTCGAAAGCGGCCCGTGCATGACGTCGGCCATGAAATCGACCAGCGTATTCGGAAATTGCGCCTGGAAAGAAGCAGTCACCGCTTCCTTGCTTGGGGCAGTTACACCCAATGTCGAGGCCAGCAGCTCGAGCTGCGGGTCGCCTAACACCATGGAGTAGTCGCCAAATTCCAGTGCGTGGAGACCGGCGGGGTTGACACCTTTACCCAAGCAGCCGATCAGGATATAGTTAAGGCTTGCACAAGGCAGAAGGGTACAGTAGCAGTATTTATGTACCGATGCATGATTTGATAGGGGAGCACTTCATAGTTTGTGAGGATCTTAATCTGAGGATCTCTTAGTATATCTCCCCCAAAAACGGGCTTTGACGAAAGCTGTGCTCTTAACCCGATCAGCGATCCCGTGACCTGGGTAGAAAACGAAAATATTGTAAAACCGAACGATACGGGGTACAGTTCCTCGGTTGAGAATCCCCTTCAGTCAAATATGTTTGGCCAACAAGTGCTACCGCTATATCGTATCACGCATCTAACGGGAGAGCAATCTAGATAGTTGTTTAGAAACGCACCGCCAGAGTCATCCCACGGCAGGGGTGCAGCAAACGTTGCTGAGGCTTACTCGCCGGAGGAGCTCAATTCCCCGCCGACAACCGGACTTTGAGACAAAATGAAAAGGTAACACGGCAAATAATCGAATAATATATATATATATTTATTTTATTTTGCCCTCCGACAATGTGTCGTACATAATCCAGTCCAATATTCCAGGTGTATGTCGGGTATCCTCAAGTAAAGCAAGTTTCTCTTGATCCACTTTAAGCTAACACGTGCCACTTTCCGTTCTCGAAGGCTCCTCCTTACACTTTCCCTCCCTTGACGTTCGTAGGAACAGGTCCTCAGTTGAGGAGCCCTGTGGTTCCCAGTGACAGTCTGGGCAAAACACGCTACCCCTAGAGTGGGATGACTCGCCAAGAAAGGCGCTTGACAACTTCACACGCAGCCGAAAGGGTTTCTTAGAATTAGGCGTTGCACAAAGCAAAGGAGAAACACCAATACTTGCAGTCATGGCTGAGCCTGCTCGTTTAAAGAGTTGCCTCGAACAGCACCTGCAAGAAAGGCGACCTGCAAAGGAACAATCTATGAGCAGACCCGGCGTATTAGTGTGTCTGCGAAGAAATTTGTAAGAACCAATCGGGTTGGATTTCTTGTGGTCTGTTTCCTGCATAACAATGGCCCCAACCCACGAAACGTTAGGGTCTTCCTAAGGTTGTGAAAAAAAGAGGCCAAACAATCACTGTTAACCTAATTGTTCTTTGGTTATCCCAACGTTTGGTAGGTTGGGGTCATTTTTGTATAGGGAACAGACCACAAGAAATCCAATCAGATTGGTTTCAACAAATTTCTTCGCAAAACCCTAATCAAAGAGAGAGACCGCTGTAACGAAAACAATCTACGGTTCTAAATGGCCTTAAAAACATCAAAATACACAAAGTTGTCATAATTGAGTATGTTAGGCACACACGTGCGCTAGGACAGGGGTATTAAAATAGCAGCCTAAAGCCTCTGAGGCGCGTAACCTGAGCAGCTCTAATACCTCAGCCTGCAACTGACTCTGATAAACTGTTACAAGGATTACCCTGAGCTGGGTAATTGATCGATGTTTAAC
>JAYJMC010380044.1:0-10199 GCA_036873965.1 Neoagarum fimbriatum | reverse complement strand
CCCGGGCTCCCGCCGGGATTCGGGCGAACCTTCAGTAGGTACGTACGACGGGGCTTCAGACGACGCCCAAGAGATGAAGGATAGCTACTTTGCTACACAGCTGTTCACTATATAGTCGCTGATCACTATCACAGTCGAAAATAGCGCGTACGATACCTCAGCACAAGGTGCGGCTGGGGCGTCAGAGGCAGTGCGGTGTCTGGAGTTCCAAGTTAGGAGGCGTGCTACGGTAGGGAGTGATGCACGTTTTAACGTTTCTCGACGTCCGTTGCTATAGGCGGGCATAGAGCGCGTCAAGAGAGTAGCCCCGAGCAAAATTAGGTTATACCGCCATCGTAGCACGCGTCTTCGGACCGATATTATCATCGAAGATTTTTTCCCCCCCCAAAATTTCCTGAGTCTTTTTTTCACACAAAAACAGCAAAATCTCTTAAAAATCAGCAAATATTTTCGCAAAACTCACAAAGTTTAACGCAGGGTCAGAATATTAGGAAGCCTTGGCGTTGACGTTGTAGGGAAAATATTTAGGCAAAAATTGGAAAATTAAAAAAAAAATGCGCGAGAACAAAATCAGGAAAAATCACGAAATTTAGGACAACAGCTTATTTTGATAACAGCGGCCCTTGAGTAGACATGCGAGACGCGCGCAATGATATGGGCGGCATTTTTTGGGCAACTCATTTCTGATTGACGGGGCTCTCCATGTGAGGAGCTACAAGATTCCAGCCTTTGTTTTTACAGATATTGTTCGTCATATAGAACCTAGGCCATGATGATTATTGTTGGGGGGTACGCTTAAAAATTACCTCAAATTCCGGTGGTGGGTGAGGTGCGTAGAACTCCTGAAGTGAGGAGTATACGCACATCCTTACCGTCAACACGTCGCGGCACAATCGAGGTATCCTTTGATAGGTGAGTAATCCAGAATCTCGCACGCCCTAAATAGAATGCGCGCTTGAAGCAACGTCAAAGTTGACCCTCTGGCACAGCATCCGGGGCAACCACCAACCAACATCCCATCACGAGCAAGGCACATGGCACACGCACGGCCGGCGTGGTACTCGTCGTGCACGTATGTGGGTTTGACTATTGCATCGGTCGAACTCATAGCCGACGCGTTTGCAACCAGTGTTTTGTGAAAGGATACCGACGAACAAGATTCACAAGAGATCGGTTTGAATTCTGTTGGCCAAGGATCTCCGTGTTTTTCGTTTTGGGGTTTTCTTGGGCCTAGACAAGCGCGCTTCTCGCGCACTCTGTCACTCCTCTTCTACTCCTGGTTATGCTGTCCGTCTTGGCCAAGACGACGAATCAACACCACTGACCTCATCACCACTGGCCTTGGATCGCCATTCCGTTAATCTTCTCTTCGGAGCTGAAGCACATGAAACCAGTCGGCTCACCCCGATTGATAGTGGCTTGCCTCCAGAACCCAACAACCGGGACAAACACGCGCCTCATGCATGGTCCCACATCGAGCCATTGGATTGTTGACGATTTTGTTGTTTTCCTATTGCGCATCTTGCACGTCAACGACGGACGAACAACAGGCATTGCTCCTGCACCCGCCCTTCGTATCACGACGTGTTTCCTGCTTTCTCTCAGGACGGAACAGACACGCATGACTGCGCGAACGCCATCGCCATGGCAGAGGACGGGTCAGTCGTGATAGCAGGGTACTCACACGGAGATTTCACCGGCAGCAGCGCCGAGTTTGATGACGATTCCTCGATTTTTCCCCATTGGTTAGGAGGCGACTTTGCCGCGGTGAAGCTCGACTCGGAAGGCGCCGAGGTCTGGAAGTGGCAGGTGAGGCCGTAGCGTTTGATCTTGGAACTATGTTTGAGCAATCTCACGGTAGGGGTACCGCTGTTTGGCCCAATATTTTCTGACCGGTTGAGCTCCCCAACAATGAGTAACTGCCGGTTGGTGCCGTAATTTGACGAGTATACGTACTGGGTTTAGGGCTAGCGCATAGAAATGCGTGTCGAGTCGCGCGAACAAGTTGCTTCCAGGTGATGTTTCGGGAGAGATATTGTTTGGCCAAGACACGCTATAAGGCCAGGCCTAACGTAGCGAGCGTTCGAAACCGAAATACATCCCACAATCGATAACAAACTTTCCACAGTCGTAGTGAGACTACCTTACCTCACGGACGCCTCATCATTGTATACGGGGCACAGACAAACAATCGCTTCCCGCGCAGGAAAAACACCGCCGACCGTGCCGATTGTATTTTTCCCGGCTGGTCTCAGCAAATACTTCACCAGAAGCAGCAGCAGCAGTATGTACGTGCTATCGGGTTTCTTCGACCCGGGAGTGAACTTGCTTCCAGCGGCTATAGCCACACACCCTTGGTTTAGAAGTCTAAGAGCGGATTTGAAAGTTTGGATTCGATCTAGCGTGTGCCGTTAACGATGCTTGCTGCGATAGAGGTAGCTACATTCCGGGGCCTTTTGTTTCTTGGTCACGGGGCTCATCAAGCGAAGAACTACAGTACCCCGTATCCTTATCTTTTTATGCTGTTCTTCGTCGAATACCTGGACCCATGGGAATGTTCGTTGGCTCGCCCGTTCATTCATTGTTTCTCAAAGCCAGGTTCAACGATTTGGGTCGAGGTAGAGAGCTCCTCACATGAGGAGCCCTCAGCAATAACATGGTTGGTGCACCCCTACCGTAGCTGTCGCCTAATCGCCGGGTTTCGACACAGATACAACTCCCTCGCCCTACAACTATGCTATTATTGTACGTTAGATCTGACTCATGAGGACATGGGGTCGTCTCAGGGGAACAAGAATTGTTTGTCGTCGAACAACCTCGTGCGGCCCCTCGGTAATGGACTTGGTCGGTCCATGCTGACAGCTAGTTTGCAGACGACATTGAGAAACACTAATTTTTGGTCCAGGCTCAATTTCTTATGCGAGGCAGGAGTGGGGTCTATAGGCGGTATCCTCACCGAAGTTCAGTACAAAAAAATCAATGGTGTTCGTTTTTTTTCGTGCAGACCTCGACGCTAACGTTCAACTCTTGGGGCGTCCATACAGCGATGCCGCGGCATACGAAGGAGTTTCGGTGAACCTTGCCGCGCATAGTTACGTCGAATTTCGCTTGGGACGCTTATGTTAAGCCGCTTCTATTACTTGCTCGATACCATAGCTGTTGTTGGCGCCATGACCAAACGCTCCAACCGGTAGGGTCGGACCGTAACTGGACCGAGTCCGTCGGGCAGGTTGCCTGGCCCTCGGGCTTTTGTTTTGTAGGTGAGCTTTAGCAAGTCCCACACTATCCGGGGAGAGGTCTCACGAGGCGGTTTATCCCCGCCGCACTCGATCTCCTCGGGATCAGGTCGGGTCGACATACGACGCGGCTGTGGCATGCAAAAAGCAGCAGAGTTAAATCGACACACAGACGTGTACCGGTACGTTATACGTGAAGGTGTTGGGCGGCTCAAGTCTGGCGCTTCGGTAGGGGGGGAACGTTTAGGTCCTTTGTCTTTCACCCTACTAGAGTGACCCCCCTACAATTTTCATCTTGGAGTCTTACGATGAAATGATTTCGGTTTTCGCGATGTTCATAACCCTGAGATTGTTTGTTCTACGCGCTGTGCAACAAAAACGAACAAACGACCCTTTTAGAGCGGTAATGAGCCACTCACCGGAATGGCCTGAACGAGGTACAGTAGTGAAAAATCGGGGGACCCCCCCCTGCGTTAGCACCAGTCTTAAAGTTTACTGTTACCCTTCCGCCGGGGGAAAACAAAAAACAAACAAACAAAATGTTCTTGGCGCTTCCGTTGCCATTTCGACACCCACAGGACGGAGGGGACGGGTTCGACCGAATGAATGCAGTGTCCATGGCCGAGAATGGCTCCTGCGTCATCGCGGGGTACACGTCCGGAGACTGGGACGAGGAGTTCAACATGGGTGGAGGCGACTTCGCCGCTGTCAAGCTGGATGCAGACGGCAAAGAGGCTTGGAGGTGGCAGGTAAGGGACAACCTGCTTACAGGTTTGCGCTACAGGGACACCTGGGGAGGCTTGTTTAGAAGGCTTACTGTTGCGTATGTAATTGGTTCAGGTGGCAGGTAAGGGCTACAGCGACACCTGGCGAGGCTTGTTACGTAGAAGGCTTATTTTTGGGTTGGTAAGTGGCTAACCTTTTACCGGTAGCCCAACCAGACTGAAATTCCTTCGCGTTTGGCGCCGTCGCAACAGACGTATACCTTGCCGTCGTAACAGACTTATACCTTGAGAGGCTAACATTAGAAGTAGTTATCATTCAGCACAGACCACGTGTAGTACATACACTACCGGTCTTCTTGCAAGATAAAGCACGACAATGAAACTCAGCTGGGGGTTTTCGGGGAATACGAAAATCGGAGCGGTTTTATAAAGTTTGAGTGGAACACAATCTGTCAAAAAGTAGGGCGGCCGCCTGTATCGCGGTTTCTTATCAGAGGACCCATCTTGTACAAAATAGTAGTGGTGTTCCACGCTGCTGGATATATTTTTTCGGAATGGGTGCACTCTACACCAACGTTCTGTGTAAGGCCTGCCGAATTGCTTGTTCTTCTGAGAAAATTTCGGCCTGGGCTTCCTTGCCGTGATGCTCGCTCTTGTTCGCAAAATAATGTGTGTTTCCTGCACGGTATGAACAGGATCTGCGATACGTCACAAGTTTAGAAAGACGGTACTAATGTATGTACTTGACTATTTCGCGCGCTCTACTAATAGGTCGGAACGC
Source organism: Neoagarum fimbriatum (assembly GCA_036873965.1). Lineage (NCBI taxonomy): Eukaryota > Phaeophyceae > Laminariales > Agaraceae > Neoagarum > Neoagarum fimbriatum. The sequence continues at coordinate 5,457 of JAYJMC010380044.1, read as the reverse complement.
ACGGCTGCATCCGTCTGGGGGGTCCTTCGTGGTTTCCTTGTTGTAGAACAAACCACTCCATCGTGAGACATTTGGAATGCTCAAACGGCTGCTCCGGTTCCTGGGGGCTAGAGTAACTGCGAATCTTGGCAGTATGGTGGGGTTCTCTTCTGGTCATACTTGGAATAGACGCTGCATGTTGGCAATCTGTATGGTGGATACGTTTGTACATGAAAGGACTTCGGTGTTCGGTACTCTGTTTACTGCTAGTACTGGCAGTACTCTGGGGTTCTGGCATTGCGGATACTGCCAGCACTGCCAGTGTTTCCGCCGCTGTTGTACGGTGAGTACTCGCAGTACCCAATTGTTTTGTAATAATCTTACACTCGTATAGTCGTAGTATGAAATGGACTGGGAGCATACGTGAAACGTTCGGTTCCTCGTTTAGTTTGTTGTGCCCTCCAATCGGCCTTTGATGGGTGTGCGTTCCGCCTGGTATTCACTCTTTCCGTACATCCATTTCGATTACACTTGACCTTGGGCTTGAACGACGATCATTCATAAAAAAATCCGTAGAAAAAAGGAGAAACCAAGCGAACCCAACAAACCGTAAACCTACACATGAGGCCTAACTCCCTTCTGTACACACTCAATTGATGTACAGTCGACGCCCTTGTGTCTGCCCGTTTATCCTTGCTGGCCTTCAAATTCCTCAGGATGGCACTCTGGAAGACGACTCGGTGCAAGAGGCAGAGGTACAGCCCGACGGGACCATCGTTCTCGGAGGGCACACAGAAGGAAACTGGTCCGCGGCGAATGCAGGAGGGCGGGACGTCGCTGTAGTCAAGCTGGATGCGTTCGGGAAAGAGATCTGGCGCGGGCAGGTGACATCCATCGCGTAAGCACGTGGTTTATACGTACTGTATTGATGATGTCGACGACCTTTGTCCAATCAATAATGGTGGACGACGTGTGCTGCTTCCTAGCAATCAGTCAGTGATTATCTCACGGTGATGCAGGGAACGTCTCTCAAGATATGTTGCTCTATTAATAGTTGTAACAATGTCTCTGATCCTTCTTGCTAGGTTATACTACAACCAAGCGAACATTGCAGAAAACCAAACACGATACGGTTTTTGTTCGTGCAGAAATCGTACTCTCCTACGTATTTTTATTTTTCACGTTCAGGCAGGCGGGGCAGGGGGCATGGCATAGCCACGTATTGACGTACTTGCGTGTGATAAATACAACTACCGATAGTAAACCTCTTGTTTACCCTGCGAAAATGCTGCTCTACTGTAAAACAGGAAGGGGATTGCACAAGGATTGGGTAGATGCTTTCTTTAGGAGCCCCGTTTGCCTTAAACCGTTAGGCGCGAACGTACACCCCCCTTACCGGGGACTCGCCCATATATGTTTCATCCTGCCGTCGACGCCAAGTAATATGATCAGGATGGGCACCCGAGGTATCCCCTGCAGGTTTGCATAAGAGCGGATTCGCGTTGATACTCGCGTGTGTTGATTGTTGGGAGGGATAACAGACAAGGTTAACTTAAATGTTGTGTACATCGCGAGGTCAAACTGTTTAGAGGCTTAAGGCTTGCAAAAATAATAGGGCAGTCAAACTCCTTTTCCGAGTGGGCTCTGGTCGGTTGCAAAAATATGGTCTAAAGGTGCCCCTACCGTAGCACCAGTCCGGAGCCGTGCTATCGGTTCGGCGGGTTGCGCCATTGCTGTTGGGACAACCAGGTGCACGGGTGCTCGGCGCATTGCCTTGCTCACGCAGACCGGTGGGTGAAGAGTCAAGGCGCCATGAGGCGGTGGAGGAGAAAAACCAATATGTATATTATCATCGAGCACTCGTCATCGGGCACTTATCAAAGACAAGGAGTCAGACACAGAGACGGACTGGAGGAACTGAGAGAGACGGCATTCTGTCCTCTCTCATATGGGTCAATCTGAGACCCCATAAAACCGTCCATTCGGGAAAGCATAAATCCCGCCGCAATATCCGAATAACCGCAGTTGCATACCTGGTACGTGACAGCTTATCAGACATGTGTCCGACCAGGTCGAACAATTTCTTCCCGCTAACAGTCCTCACTGACAGAGAGTCGTGCTTGGGTAGGGGTCCCCCCTCTTGTGAGCCAAAACAAAAAACATTTGTTTTTGGCTTTGATCCCTTTAGGGGGCACCTTGGTTGGAATTCTAATGAGATATATGTATTAAAATAGGCAAAGGCTTAAGCTTTGCCCAAACCCTTGACATCCGATGGGCCTTTACAGTGTTAACGTTTGGATGCATGGCCTATGGGTCTGAGTATCGGGCCCAGCGCATACTGCTTCTCAAAAACGAAGCAGGTTGTTGGGTCAGGGTGTATCACCTGTAACAACTGCTCCAGCGAAGGAGCCTCACAAACAAATCGAGTTATCGAAATCAGGTGATACACCTTCCGTATACCAAGCCCAGAGCTCCCGCGACTCGGGAAGCTATAACGGAAACATTTTTTTATCCACGATGTGTATTTGCTTCCTTGTAATGTTTCGTTACAATAGCCAGACCATGGGGTTGTGTGTCGGGCCTCGCCTAGAATGCTTCCCAAGGTCTGTTGTTGGGTGGGGGCTAGACCTCCTCAATCCCCAGAAAATGAAGGTTCTATTCCTACCGAAGCACGCCTCCTCTGCATCCATGACGCGTGCTACCGGAGGGCTGGCGCTTTCGGGCCAATCGCTGACTGGTGCTACGGTAGGGGTCATGTTATATACCCCCACTATTACTGCCGCGTTTAGGCCGCTCCCATGAGTGACGCAACCCCCTCTCTCAAACTTGGCCCATTGTATTTCGTTTGGCGCAACGAACACAAGCGATCCGAACGGAGTGCATAAAGCACAAAAACGTACAGGTCGCGACCAAAATGGGTACTGTAGTTACTCTTGTCAGTGGCTCTGATCGGTGGAAAAAATAGGACATTAACGTGACCGCCTAACCTTAGCACCAGTCCGCTCTCTGACCGACGGGGTTCCTCAACCCCGGTACCGACGGAAATACAGTTGGCGTTTTGTCTGGTGCTACGATAGGGGGGGGCTACAACCATCTTCACTACCGCGTCTCTGTCACTCGGGCGAGTGCCTCGGTACATCGCTCAGGCTTCAACTTCTAACAATTTTGTTTGGCGTAGAGGTAAAAACCAATCCCAATGGGGGTGTGCACATCGAGACACCAAAAAGCACAAAACTTGAAGACTGCAAAGGAATGGGGGTAGTCACTCGGCCCAGTTAGCCCTGCGCGGCTGATCCCAAAGGACTATTTTACCATTTGTTTCGACAGGCATCTACAGGGCGGCGTCGAGTGTTTCATTAGGTCGCACTTTGATGTTTCCTCGAGATCAGGTTTTGCGTGAGTAACAAGGGAGCTCCTCAAAGTGGGGCGCCCCACGAAAACGATTGTGCACCACTACCTACTGTAGCAGGCCGCCCATTCCCACGTTCCGTGTTGTGCTGTCGGTGTGGTGTGCCCACCTCGTAGGACGGACCTGCGGAGGCAAGAAACACGGTTTGGGACAATCAGGTAAACGCGATGGCGGCAGGCTCCGACGGGAGAATCATGTTGGCGGGGGTAACCTACCGTCCATCGGGGGCAAACAACATTGGAGCAGGGACTTTCAAAGGTTTGATGCTCTACACCAACGTCTTGAACACTCAATCTCCAACGCCCGCTCCTTCACCTGCTCCGGGTGTTGGTCCCTCCCCCATACCAGCAGAAGTAGCAGCAGCCTGGTACTCACTGCCGCTCGTTGCGTGGGTGGCGTCGGCCCTCGTCGTCGTTGCTCTGATCGCGCTGGTGTGTTGTTTTCTACGGAAGCGACAAAAAACCGCGAATAAAAAGCGCCCCAGCAGGCAGGGTCCCCTCCCGGTTTTCGTGGTCGACGGAGGCGGTGACCCACCTCCTCTTCCTCCCCGGACACCACCGCCCCCGTATTCTGAAATGTCAGACGCGGTGGCGTCGGCGGCAATGGCGGCTGGTAGTGGTGATGGAGGAGGGAGTATTGACCCGGCGTTTCCGCCAGCATTCCTCCCAACAGGTCGGCAACCCGGGGTTGGGCCGACCACGCATGATAGCAAGGACGGTGGTGGTGGTGGTGGTGGTGGTGGTGGTGGTGGTGGTTGTGGTGTTTCGCCTGCAGATGGAAACCTCGAACCAGGCACACATGCTGGCAAGGATGGTGATGGTGGTGTTTCGCTTGCAGAAGGAAACCCCGAGCCAGCAACGCATGCTGGCAAGGATGGTGATGTTGGTGGTGGTTTTGTGGAGGGTGGAGAGGGAGACCCCGAGCCGACCATGAGTGATGGCAAGGATGGTGGTGGTGGTGTTGCGACTGGACAGGAAGATGGCGGGGATGGTGTAGCGAAGCCGACCTTGGATGTTACTACCTCCACTGGCAACATATCCATGGAAGAACTGGAGCTACTTACCCCTGCCTATGGCGAAGATGGCGTGGCGGGCGTTGCATTTGGCGCTGACCAGTCCAAGCCAACAGTAGACAAAATCGGAAGCTCATCGTCGTCGAAGGGCCGCCGAAGGCTATCCATCGGTCCCGGCCTTCGCCGCGCCGTGGGAGAGGCAGCACAGGAGCTGGCGAACAGTTCTCAAATTCCTGGCGTGAGCGAGGCAGCCGCGGCTGTGTCTATTCTCGTAAGCCTGTTGGCGGATAACCAAGACAATAAAAAAAGCACCGAGGCGAACCTTAGGCGGTGTCGATCGATCGTCCTGATGCTTAAGCGCGCGGCCAAGGTGCTCGGGAAGGTGAGAGTCTTGGGCTTGTTGCCGGGTGTTGCAACCCGAAGTTGCGTATTGCCCGAAATTTATAGGTACATGTATAAAATGCGCTGTGTGTTTTACTTTCCCCCCATTTCAACTTGTGACACCTCCGGGGTATATACCAGTCATCCGCATCCCGAAGGAGAACCTTGTACATATATTCCCATGTCAATACGTTTCGCGACGGGGTGATGACGCATGCTACGGTAGGGCTAACACCATCATTTTCGAGTCTCTAGATCACACCCAAAATCCCTATTAGGGAAATAATGTACGTATACCCCCGAGGAACAACCTCATGGCGGCTTATTAATAGGCGTAAAACGAACAATATACTGTCTCCCCCAAAGTATTGAATAATTAATTCGCACTACAATAGCCCAAGTCAATATAAGTATCAACTTATGGAATCGTCTCCCTCGAACATGATTCTTCTTCTTCATGCGTCGGGTAGGAATTAATTCGTAGAGTTATTCATAAGGGGGTTACTTTGTTGGTTTCCTTTAGACAGGTATTTAGGTCCGGATGATATCACCTTCCATGTTTGAACTTATTGAACTTTGCAGTTATTTTTGTAAGTGGATTATATGATGGGAACCAGCGCTACACATTGTCAGATGGCAAATGGAATAATAATACTACTATATTTTATTTTTAATA
>JAYJMC010378963.1:0-10206 GCA_036873965.1 Neoagarum fimbriatum | reverse complement strand
CGCAGTAGTACCAAAAAGACAAGTGCCCGACAACTTCAAAAAACAAAAATAAAACCACACCCGCCACAACGAGATGGGAGTCGGGGTCTCATACGACTATGAAAAACATCGCTCCAGTGGGTGCAGACCTCAAGCGGAACGATACTTACACTGAAACATTTGGAACTTACGTACCAAATGTTGATCAGATGGATGTGCAAGACTATAGGTAAATTTTAATGACGTTATACAACCTAAAAACAACACATATTCAAAGTAGAAGTTTCCATACAGGGCACTGCGTACGTCGACAAAAAGAAACGCGAGCTTTCTCGTGATGACAGGATGCCGAAGACGCGGACAGGTTGGCACGCACACTAAACACATACCTGGTACTCCCTTTTGGCGACAATAAACATGATAATCTACTCTAGTAGAAGCAGTCCAGATGACAATTGATGGAACCAGTAGCACAGGGCGGACATACGTGGTTGATCAGGTTGACAAAAAAAAATGCTAAAAATAAAATAAAACAGAACAAGCCCAGTGAAGGTGGTGCGAGACAGGCGCGGGGACAGAACGAGTTTTCCGCGGAGGGGGAACAAATGCTGAGGAGTCCGTCGAGGATACTGCAGCACGGTAAGCGATCATTTCTCTGCCCTGTGGAACGGCGTTAAGCTGACGCCATATACACATCACGGTAGGATATCCTTCAAGCTTGAGGTCATATTGAAAGTTGGTCAGAGATGCAGCTCCTACTCCCCTTTTATGGCCATCCATGCTCTCAACCGTGAAACCACCGATCGTAACGTTTGTGAGGGAGCCTTCAAGATCGGGCATGTGGAGAGTGGTCCCTAATCACAAATCATCAAACGCGTCTAGGTCGGGGACAGGGGACGACTGAGGTACAAAGTATTTTTTCATCCAGCCGAGGTGGACAGTAAGCTCGGCCGGGTTGCCGTCTTTATTGACACGATAGATGACAGGAGACGTTTGCGCTAGTACAGTATACATACAGTCCACGCCAAGGGCTGTTAAGTTTGGGGTTGGGACCATTTGCTCCATTGTATGGTCTGTGGAGTAATTCTTGCTCGCCACGTTTAAAACTGGGAAACGACAGGGTTTCGTTGACAACCGCTTGCTTATCCGCTCGCTCTTTAAGATTACGGCGGGCCAGCTCGTATGCGAATTGCATGTTTTCGACTGTTTGTTTGGAATAGTCGAGCTGTGATTGCGGGGCGGAGGTGGACGGAACTCCGAGAATGAGATCGACAGGCAGTACAGCTGCGCGTCCAAACATCAGGAAATGAGGAGTTTCCTGGAGCGTTGTTGAATAAGCTGTGTTGTGTGATAATTGGACAAAGGGTAGCAGTTCTGCCCAGTTATCGAACGACAAGTTGCTATACATAGCTAACATATTATGGACAGTGCTGTGAACACGCTCTAAAACAGAGTTGCCCTGGGGGCGAAAAGCGGCTGTACGCGTTTTCTTATATCCAAACACTGACTGCAATTCCTTGACAAGTTGGTTTTCAAATTCAGTCCCCTGATCGGAATGCAGAGTTTCTGGAGGGCCGAACACCGAGAACACGCGTTCGATCAAATGACGAACTATCGTGCGAGCCGCCTTATCTTTGATGGCTATCAAAATGACAAATCGAGTGAGATGGTCAATGACCGACAGGATGAAACGATTTCCTTGTGACAAGCTTTTATACTCGACAAGGTCAACGGCGACACATTGAAATGCGCGCGTGACAGGGCGGTGTCCCACAGGCAATTTGGGCGGGCGGTGGGATGATTTGCGGTGTTGGCAAGACAGACAAGTTTTGATATGAGTACGGACATCTGTGGGCATGGTCGGCCACCATAATCTATCTCGAATAGTATCGAACGTTGCTTTGAAAGCTAAATGACCTCCGGACGCGGGTTGGTCATGACACGAGTTGATGACAATTGTTCGGAGGGTTGTAGGCACTACCAGCTGATCGCGGAAAGTGCTACGCTTCCTTAAATAACCAGGAAGATACGACCGAAACAGCAAGCCTTCATTTAAGAAGAAGTAGCTCATCGTGTACTTAGATTCTGTGGGAGGGAGTGGGGCCGATGCTGGTGCACGAAGGTACTCGAAGTACTGACAAAATTCCTCTTTCTGTAGGTCGGCAAGTTTCGCGGGATTTACAGTTGGGAATACGGACACGGCGCTCATGAATAATTCACGATCGCTTTCGACAGGTGCTACGTCGTGCAAATTAGAAGCGGATATTTCGTATTCGCGGGGCCCAGGTGGGTGGTAAGGACCGTCTACCGGTACGTTACGACAAATCGCGGCCAATCTGGGCTCGGATGGGATGGGTTCCCCGTTAACTTCGCTAAAAGCGCGAGAGAGCATATCAGGCACAACATTTGATTTGCCTGCGACATGTTTGACAGTGAAATCGTAATTTTGAAGTGCGATAGCCCAACGGGTCAGCATGTTAGAGGTATCCTGCATTTTGTACAGGTATGTAAGTGCTTGGTGGTCAGTACAGCAAGTAAAATGCTTGCCCCATAGATAGGGGCGCCAGTGGGTGACAGCCCAAACCACAGCACAACACTCCTTCATGGTCGCACTATAATGACGTTGGCTTTTTGAAAAGAGATGACTACAATACGCGATGATGTCAAGATCAGAATCGGAGTTACCGTCACGTGAGGGTTGAGCGAGAAATGCTCCTACTCCGGCTTCTGAAGCATCGGTATGGACAACGAACTCTCAACTAAAGTCCGGATATTTAATAACCGGCGCAGAAGTTAGGGCGCGCTTGACGCGAGCAAAAGCTTCACGTTGTGTAGGCCCAAATGCCTTCTTGAAAGCGGTCTTTTTGACAAAATCCTTACGAGTAAGTTCAACCAGCGGCGCTGTGATTTCAGCATAACCGTCTATAAAACGGCGGACGTAATTGAGCGTACCTAAGAATCCGCGATTATCTTTGATACACTCTGGCTCAGGCAAGGCGAGAATGGCTTTGACACGGTCGGCACTGATTGAGATGCCTTTTTCCGAAATGACATGACCAAGGTACTCGATTTCTTTCTGACCGAATTGAAGTTTGCTCGGTTTCAAAGTTAGGCCTGCTGCCTGTAATGCTGAGAACATTTGCTCAAGGGATTTCAGGTGAGCTTCGAACGTGGAATTAAGACAAAAAATATCATCCATGTACGTAAGAATACCTGACTCAGGACCAAGGTGGCCAAACGTGACAGACATCATGTGTTGAAACAACCAAGGGGCATTACACACTCCAAAGGACATACGTTTGAAACAGTACTTGCCGGTAGGAGCGACGAATGCTGTCCGGTCGATGTGCTCTTCCGCTACGGGCAGTCGCCAAAACGCGCTGAGGACATCGGCAGAAGAGATGAACTTGACGCCTCCGACTGCATCTAGGCACGAATTCAGATTCGGAAGGGGCCAGCTCTTGCGGACGATATGACGGTTGAGGGTATGACGATAATCAACACAGAAACGAGGGGTTCCGTATTTCTTTGCAACAAGATTACACGGGCTACCCCACGGACTAGGACGTTGTTCGATTATGTCCCACTCTAGCATATCATGAACACATTTGTCAAGGACAGCTGTAGTGCGAGGGTTTGCGCGGTACGGGGCACGGTCGACAGGACAGGTGTCAGGGGGCAAGGGAAACGTTACCTCTGCTGTGGTGCAACGACCAAGCTCTGACATTGACAAGGAAAAGACAGGACGGAACCGGGAGCACAAATCGAGGACAGCGGCTTGTTGGTCAGGTGAAAGTTTGGTATCACTGAATGCTGTGGACAAAGGACCTTCAAGCTCGGATTTGGCTTGAGCGATTTCATCGACTGATTCAGGAGTTTTCGCTACAGCGTTGACATGTAATTGATCAGGCTTCACTACCGACACAGTGAATAACTTACCAAGACATAAACCAATCGGAAGTGCAACCCCATCGGAGGACGGGTTAGCAACTTGCACTGCTACTGAACCATCAGCAGCATACCAGGTAGCAAGGGTGCGAGCGACAATAATTTTCTCGAACACAGAGGAGCTACCGGACTCCAAGAACTCAAGCTCGGACATAATTCGAGGTTCTACTACAACAGTAGAGTCGTGCACGGGGGGACCATCAGTAAAAGCTACGACAAGGGCCTCGTGTCTAGGTTTAAGATCGACACGTTCGCGCAAGCTGACATCAACTCCTACTGCATCATGGTGGACAGCAGCGACGGACAGGCTGGGGTCGCAAGAGGCAGTAGAGGAATTATCAGGGCGAGGGGCGGTGTGGCTAGTACGATGTATTGCTGGAATAGAATTACCAACGGACGGAAAGGACAATTTCTGGTTTTCCCAATCGAGGACAGCTCCAAAAGTAGACATGACATGGTTATCTAGGAGTATCGAATCAGGACCAAGAGAAGGTACAACCAACGCTTCGACATCGTGCGTGATAGTACTGAGGGTAAGTGAAATTTTTACGAACCCTAAAACATTCAACGCCGACCCGTTCGCTGCTCGCAAGGCAACGGCGGCCGGGGGGACAGGTTGAATAGTGACAGAACGCAAAGTTGGGTGGGACGTCAACCATGCATGAGAGACAACAGAAACATCAGTAGCAGAATCCACCGTAATGGCGGGTACCGGATAGTCGTCTACAGAGCCAGAAATCTGCACTCTGTGAGACGACAAAAACAAGGAAAAAGGATGGGATCTGTGTGCCAGCATCGAACTGCTGTGCCACACGGTTGTCTTTTTATTATTTTTCTCTGGGTGATCATCACCCGTGACACTCAGGACTCGACTCGGGCGGCGTAGCCGCTGTACACTACGGTAACACTCGGACACACACGCAGACGATGGGGTATCATCAGCAAACGTCACCCGCTTGCGCGGACGATGTGAGCTGGACAACCCACTACTTCGACCTGAGACAAGGACACTCTTGACAGACAACAAACCACGACGACAACGACACTCGGTACGAGACACTCAGTACTTAATGCTACTGCGGAGAGTTTCCTCTTCGCGCTAACCTTGCCTACCACATTAGTAGCAAGATGCGCCCCAACTGCTGTAAGCGCTACACCAGCTGGGCCCCGTCAGTTGCCGTCCCCGTTGGTGCTCCCGGCCTGGCTCCCGCGGTCGTCGTTGTCGTCGTTGCGGCGGTAGCGGTGGCGGAAGTTCTCGTACGGGGACGAGGATCGATCGCGTTTCTGCTGATTACGCCTGCTATTGTCGCGTGCCTTCTGTATGCACGTCGACTCCCAATGACCTACTGGTTTGTCGCACCCAGCGTAGGTGCAGTGGGGGCTGGGCTTCCTCGACTGGTTTGACTGCTGCTGCTGCCTCCCGCGCTGGCGCCCGCCGTTGCGACCGCTTTGCTGGCGGTCGTTCTGGCGTTGCTGCCTGCGAGGGGACTGCAACTGTCGGACAGCAGCACGGTTGGGGACAGGAGTAAAAGACATGGCGCTGACAGTGGCCGCACCAGTGAGGCGTGCAGCTTCATGGCGACGGGCGCGCTCGACAGCCTCTTTGAAAGAGGTAACCGGTTTCTCACCGCTCTGCAACAGTTGCAGTGCGGGGGGAAGACTGTGCTGCCACAGAGTGACAGTGATCGCCGACCAAGGCGTACGGCCTTTGGCATGACGTTCGACAGCCGATTCAAATCGGGACATGAGCGCGCGGAAGCGGAGTGCGGAGGCGGATACAGTCTCGCCTTTCTCTGACTTGAATGTCGCTAGTTTGATAGCACACTCTTCAACGCTATTCGCGGGCATCAGGATGTCGAGAATCGCTAGTTTGAGCTCTTCCCAGGTGGACGGTGGAGCGAACGAGCCGGGGGTGTTAACGTTCTCGGCATTGACAACATTCGCGCTCCAGTCGATCCTACCAGACATGAGCTGCTGGTACAGCGTCAGATAAGGCCCGTCACAGATGAGCGACAAGTGCTCAAAGGCGAGATTATCAGCAAATTTCTCGTCATCTGGGGCGACAGATTTGGCTTTGAAACCTATGACAAGGCGAAATTGAATGAGGACTTCAGGTACATCGGAGTCAACATTGCCGGTCAGACGCGGTAGACTACGCACATCGTTAGGGGTAAAGGACACAGCCTTCCGTGCGGACAGCACACCTGCGTACGATGGGACAGGTTGGACAGCGACAGGGTTGGACTCAGACAGGTTGACAGACGAGGACACAGACGAAACGCTCAAACTCGCCAATTGTTGCAGCATGTCGTTATGCTGCTGGGACAGCTCGGCGATCTCCCCGTTGTCCATCCTCACGAGCTCCTTGTTGACGATGCGGGCCAGCCGGTCCTTGATGGAAGCCAAGGGCTCGTTGGGGTTGAACTCCAGGGGTGGCTCGGTGCTCCCGTTCTTCGCTTCTTCAGCTCCGGGAGAAGACGGGCCTTTGCTGGCTGCAGCAGTGGAGAGCGAGTCGTTTTGATCCGACTCGTTCGGCGTACCCCGCTCACCGGACATCTCGCTCGACGAAGGGAAACTGGACAGGTGCTGTTGATTGATCAACTGCCGCTCGACGCCAATAAGATTCCTATCGTCACCGTTGGAGGGTCGTGAACCCACGTCTCTCTGCGCTAGCAGAGTGTTCTCACTGTTGAACTACAACGGCTGGAGTGGTGTGACAGAGGGCAGAGACAGAAGTCTCTTGACAGGAAAAGACAGGGAGAGAAGATAAGTGAGAGCGGTAGGCGAGCAGTTGTCGCTGCTCCCTCTCGGCGCTCGGGTCAAAGGACCAGCCAGCGGGGTCTTCCTAACTCCCGCAGCGGAGAATCCGCCGGACGTCTAAGCCGCCGCGGAGGATCCGTCGGTGGGATGTGGACTGGAAGTCTCGATGGCGAGATCCTGGACATGACAATCTCCCGACATACCCGAGCAAAGCCTTCGAGATCAGTCTTCTCGAAGATGCTGGGTTTCGACTATATGAGTAGGCGTGTTGGTCCCGGGGACATGGTATCCACATCACCCCCCAGTTTTGGTGGTGATAGAGCTCGCACTCCACCAAAACTCGAAAGCAATGGAACCAGAGACAAAGGGTAACAACACGTCTAGTCGACATTGTATACTTCCAGTGGCGATTCGCTCAAAGCCTGGAGTTTTCTTCACTCATTTTGACAAGGCAAGACAAAACATGTTATTGCCAGACAGAAAATGACAGACGTGACAGCAGGACAAGACATTCTGCTGCAATATACCGTAGACATGTGGATAAAAATCCGGACATAGGATCGGACAGGAAAAATTAATAGCGATGAGAAGAGAGTAATTCATTCGCAAAGGATATGTTCAGTACACATCGCTGACATTGCGGCTGGCCAGCTGTGAATTACGACAGACATCAAATTAATGATCCTGGACAATGGCGTGCGGGAGCAACGACAGTAAAATTATCCTGGGTTTTATAGCATTGAGCTACCAGGTAATTATTTGCACGCGACACGGCTGAGTGTATGCACTCGTCGTGTGGACAACATGGCTGCAAAGGCTCGACAGGCGTTAAGGTTCATGTGTGCTGAAAAGCGACATGATGACATACCTGACGGAGACAAAATATATACCAAACACGTAATACTGTGACATGGACATCTGGCTGATTAGACTACGCTTGGTATCTGATGGGTGATCGAGACCAAATCAGAATTCAATTGTAGTATAATTGCCTGGGCGGTGACAATAAAATGAGACAAGACAAACCACCAACAGTATACGGTTGTGGGTCGCATCCAAAAAAACTCGAGACGAAAAATGTTGGATTAAAAGCGACAAGTTGACAGCAAACTCGCAGACGGGCATTCACAAGCGAGCCTCGGTCGTGCGACGATATGAGTGTGTGCAGTGGATGACAAAGAATAAACGTTCAAAAAACGGACACATAATGTATGCCGTGATCCATTCATGTCTGTATTGAGACAGAGTGTAATGGAATGAGGCATATCTCTCAAAGACAAATGGTGTGCGCGAACGCTGGATTTACATTATCACATCTCTCCACTGGTGTGCGACGGTGCCGACTACCTTTACAGTAGTACCAAAAAGACAAGTGCCCGACAACTTAAACAAAAACAAAACCCGACAACGACCCCCCATGAAGCGATGGGAGTCGGGGTCTCATACGACTATGAAGAACATCGCGCCAGTGGGTGCTAACCTCAAGTGGTACGATACTTACAATGAAAACATTTGGAACTTATGTACAGAGTCTTGAACAGGTGGATGTACAAGACACGAAAAACAAAAATCAATGAGGGTATATAAGCTACAAGACAACACAAATTTCCACACGGGGCACTGCGTACGGCGACAAGAAGAAACACGAGAGTACTCGTAATGACAGAACGCCGAAGACGCGGACAGGTTGGCACACACACTAACACTTACTCCCTTTGGCGGCAATAAACCTGATGATCACCCCCCCTACAAATGAGGTTACTGGGTGATTACAGTCGTAGGCTTACGGTACTAGTCGGGCTAGCACAATTGATAAACTCAGTCGCGAGGTCCGATGACAACATGACCTTTCACGGAGTTGGACGCCAAAACTAAAAGAAGTCAACTACAGTACAGAAGGTACTAATGTAGAGCTCACCATGCAGGGTGAGGATAACACAAAAGAGTGCGCGGTACTCGCACTCGACAAGACAAGCCATGCGGTGATAACACCTTAAAACACGGAGTCTACTCCATTGAACAGTAGGAGCAGTCAAAAAAACAATTGATGGAACCAGTAGCACAGGGCGGACATCAGTGGTTGGTCAGGCTGATGTCACAAAACAAAGCGCTAAAAAATACAAAAATAAGACAGAACAAGCCCAGTGAAGGTGCTACGAGACAGGCGCGGAGACAGAACGAGTTTTCCGCGGAGGGGGATTAAATGCTGAGGAGTCCGTCGACATTACTGCAGCACGATAGGAAGCGATCATTTCTCTGCATTGCGGAATGGCGTTAACCTGACGCCATATACCCATCTGGGTAGGATACCCTTCAAGCTTGAGATGATATTGAAAGTTGGTCAGAGATGCAGCTCCTACTCCCCTTTTATGGCCATCAATGCTCTCAACCGTGAACGCGCCGATCATAACTTTTGACAAGGAGCCTTCGAGATCGGGCACGGGGAGAGTGGTCCCTAAGAACAAATCGTCGAGCGCATCTAGGTCGGGGACAGGGGACGACAGAGGGACAAAGTATATTTTCATCCGGCCGAGGTGGACAGTAATCTCGGCGGGGTTGCCGTCTTTAGTGACACGATAAATGACAGGAGACATTTGCGCTCGTACGGTATACGGTCCACGCCAAGGGCTGATAAGTTTGGGGTTGGGACCATCAGCTTCATTGTACGGTCTGTGGATTAATACCTGTCCGCCAGATTTAAAACTGAGAAATAACAGAGTCTCATTGACGACCGCTTGTTTATCCGTATCCGCGCGCTCTTTTAAGACTACGGCGGGACAGCTCGTATCTCTGTTATTTCTCAGTTTTAAATCTGGCGAACAGGTACTAATCCACAGACCGTACAATGAAGCTGATGGTCCCAACCCGGAGCTGAAGAGGAGAAGGGCGGAAGCACGGAGACCCCCGTGGAGTTCAACCCCAACGAGCCCCTCGCCTCCATAAAGGACCGCCTGGCACGCATCGTCAACAGGGAGCTGGTCAAGATGGGCAACGGGGATATTAGCGAGCTGTCTCACCAACACAACGAGATGCTACAACAATTGGCAAGTTTGAGTGTGTCTGGCTCCTTCGCATCTGTCAATCTGTCTGGAGTCTAACGCTGTTGCTGTTCAACCTGTCCCATCGTATGCAGGAGTGCTGTCCACCGAAGGTGTCCTTTACCCCGAACGACGTACGTAGTCTACCGCGTTTGACCGGCAGTGTTGACTCTGACGTTGCGGAAGTCCTGATTCAGTTCCGTCTTGTCATTAGGCCAAATCTGTCGCCCCAAATGACGAGAAATTTGCGAATAATCTCGCGTTTGAGCACTTGTGCCTCATTTGTGATGGGCCCTGTCTGACGTTGTACCAACAACTCATGCCTGGTAGGATCGACTGGAGCGCGAACGTTGTCAATGCCGAGAACACTAACAACCCCGGCTCGTTTGCCCCACCGTCCACCTGGGAAGAGATGAATTCGAAACCCATTGTGATTTCACGCGCAGGTTCGAGTCCTGCCGTCGACGCCAATAATTTTCCC
>JAYJMC010376820.1:0-10220 GCA_036873965.1 Neoagarum fimbriatum | reverse complement strand
TTTTCCCGATTTGTTTCGGGAAAACCAGAAACATTTCAACCCCGGAAAAACTGAGCCTCGAAGTTGTTTAGGTATTTCCTGTATTTTGGGGGGTTTTAGGTACAAGGTGAGGAGGATCGGGCTGCCCCACCGCTCGAGCTGTGCCACCACTCGCGAGCGCACAAGGCTGACCAAGGTCGTTCCCAAGGTCATTCGCAAGTCATGGTCGAACGTAGAAGGCGTATTAGCTTTCTGGGCTCTCATGGTCGAGTTGACAAGGTGACCGCACCGAGGTGGCCGACCGACCGAGCTCGCTGAGAGCAGTAGCTAGGGCGTTTGACGCGTTGGGCGTGGTATCGCGACGAGTTGGTGATGGATTTCACTCCCCAAGGCACCGATACCTGCCTACGAGTCGGGCAGGCTGCAGTGGGACCACCACACGGATGGCTTCCGCGAGCGCTGCTGCTGAACGGACGGTTCTGTGCCGGGTGGACGATTTGGCGAGCCAGCGGAAGCTCGTGCTCGTTAGGATTCACCCATCTTAGAATTTTGGAAAATACCGAAATTTTAGTAAAAACAGAAATATAGTACGCATCGTTAAGATCGACCCTTATCGGGGAGGCACACCAGCACGGGTTTGGGATTGAAGCATCGTTTGCGGCTATCACAAACGGACGAACTTGATGTACGACTGACTCCTGTTATACCGTGGCTGCACAACGTAAACAAATTGGGGGATGGTGTCATATACATACAGCAGCAGCAGACAGGACGGCAACGAAGATAAAGCCAGACGCTAAAGACGCTGAAATTGCGCCGCTCGTCTTGAGACTGCTGTGTGTTCCTGATTCCAATGAAAACTGCTGTAAGATGTTACTGTAAGATGGTTCGCACACGAAGCACCGTTTGTGGCTGTTACAAAGGGAAACGTATGAAGCGTGGTTGATGTTGTACCGTGTGGTTGCCTCGGAGTATAGAGCCTTTGAGTGTTGGTGTGGTACAGGTACAGCAGCAGCTCGACAAACAGCGAGATGAGGAGACCACTCGAGAAGTTGGTGCAGATAGATACCTGGTAGGTGTGTGCCATGGATCCATGTGTTCGTGCTTGCAACACGATTGTCAAGCCGCAGACACATGCGGATGCCACGGTTCCATGTGCCATTCAACATGTGCGTGCCATGGTTCTATGGGCCGTGTGGTCGTTCCACGTGTCATGGCCATGTGCTCCATGTGCCATGCTTCCATGCTCGAATGTGAACATGTCAGAACGGTGCGAACATGGGTTTCTATGGCATCTGGGTGGCGGTGGCAACAGGGAAAGCCACACCGTGATTACGTGCCGGATCGCGTGACTTTGCGAGCTCAGAGCCCGCGCTATGGAGCTCGGGCGGGGCCAAATCATTGTTGTGTGTACGGACGGGGCTCCTGCGTGCCCCGCGACCGGGAGCGCGAGAAATGACGAACGGGCGCCGAAGAAATCAGTGAAAATATATATATATTTTTAAACAGTGCATTTGGTACATACTGTATTAAATAGTAGTAATATGATACCGGGGATCCTTGTATATACGACCGGGGCCAAACTCTTTGTTGTGTGTACAGGCGGGGCTCCTGCGTGCCCCTCAACCGGAAGCACGAAAAAATACCCACGGGCGCCGGAGAACGTGGTGAAAATATCCAGGAACACCCAGTTTGGTACTTACTGTAGTAATACTATGATACCAGGTATCCTGGTATATACGTACACACAATACCCACCATAACTCGTATCAGGTACCAGGTATGTATCATGTTCGTACCGCATCTTACTGGTACGAACTGGCACAGGTACGAGTGCGTCTACGGTTCTACTACGAGTACCATATGTACACCAAAGGAATTATTGTATTAAACGTGCTCGTACATTACCCCATAAAAATGGACATATCGCCAACTACAGGGTTCCTCACTTGAGAAGGACATCTTTTTCTTGTGGTTGCTGCCGATGCTTGTAATGACAGAACCGAAAAGGCAACAATTTACACGCCGCGTGTATCAAACGGTACCCTGAGTAAAACTGGCAATTCGCGTTCTCGGCGATCTTTTGCTTCCTCTTTTTTGCCTTAGTTGTATCCCTAAAAGGCAAGTAAGGACAAAATGAAAAACGGAAAAGTTTTCAGCGCCATAAACAAATAATAGTGTCCTACATAACAACATGTATAATGATCGTATATACCTGGTATATAGCTTATCATCACAATATTTCGCGGTCAATTTTTGAATATCGTGTCTAGAATGTGGTTATCTAAGCCTTCGGAAAATTACGTTTTAACGGTAAAACTAAAGCAAAACAGGAAAAGAAAAAGATCGCCGCGAACGCGACTGTTCATTTTTACTCAGGGCAACGTTGGATACAAACAGCGTGTGAATTGTTGCTTTGGTTCTTTCAGTACAACTATCGGCAGCACCCACAAGAAAAGAGTCCCTTCTCATGTGAGAGGACCCCTGTACAATACCATACATACCATGTACATGGTATCCTATACCAGGGTACCAGGTACGATACTGCGTGATGACACGATGGCCCATTGAACTGTTACTGCCTTACGGGTCCTCTGCCATTGGGGCGGAGGGGCAGGCCATAATCCCTGCTAATCCGTTACCTGTGATTTAAAACTCGAAACAGTGGATCATATCGCTTGAGGATCGATTTATAATTGAGGATGGAAATCTGTTCGTTTTTGGTCGAAAACACCCAAAACATTCCTTACGTTTCGAAATGTGTATCCATCTGCTTGGGCTCAGAGATGACGACGTCAGCTCGCAACGTAGGCACAAAGAAACGCGGGACGCTCCCCTTCTTGGTAGTCGGGAAAAATGCAGCATAATATGTGAATGCAAAATTAAATAAATAAATAAATAAATAAATAGGGCTGGGTACTGATGCAGCAGTAAGTAGTAGTTTAACTGCCAGCAAAAGGCAACTAGACTGGCAATATTATTGTTTCTTTCTAATAGCATCATCGTATGAACTTTGAACGAGTTACTTGGGTCTATTCCAATCTGTACTACTACCGTTATGTCTGGACTACCCAATTGGCTAAGGTGGCTGCCAATATCCAGTTGTATGGCAATACAAAAAACAAAACAAGGAAACGCCTTATGCCATAGCCCAGTGTGAACCTTCAAATTGCACGAGACCGACGCACAACGGGAAACATCAAACTGCGTGGCGCCGACAGAGGTAGATATAGGGAGATCAACTTGGCCCGTATTTTATATATTTTACAGAAGTGAAGTTTCCATTGAGCGACAGGAATTGCCCATAGTGGTACATTACCCAAAACCAACTTAGTTTGTTTACTTTACATTCCAAGAAGCTAAATCGCGTGCAAACGCACCTCCGTCAGGGCGCTTTGTTGGTGACCTCAACAGGCCGGCGGGGTCGGGGGGGGGGGGGGGGCCCCTGGATACTGGCTGCGGACACAGTCAGTAAAAAAATTCAAACATATTAAATCGACCGTTTAAGAGGTAAGTATGAGGGAGAGACGGGATGTCTACAGTACGCACGATGGACAAGCTCACTGTCTCCCGCCATCGTAAAGAAAAATTGAGAAAATGAGTCGCCTCCGGTGCCCTCGCACTACACGGGGGCGGTCGTTTGGGAGACATTTCGCCGCTACAGGAAACGTCCAACTTGTACTGGCTGGCAGTGCCCAGCGATACCTATTTTACCGCTTGTCTATTGGCCAACAATATCGCGACCGATGCCACTGACGGTAACCTGTATAGTCACAGCAAATATATCCGTCGTCAGTCATTTTATATTCAAGGGCTCCCCCCCCCACCCCACCCCCCGACTGCGTGGCAGTGCCAAAAATTGCTGCTCCGACCCAGGTACAAAATCGAGCAGTTGTCGCCTCCCGACTGTAATCATCACCAGCCTCTACGAGTAGACTACTAATTAACGCGGATGCAACGCCTCGTTTTTTGTCAACAGGCCGCGTTTTTACCGTGCCTATACATCACCAGTGGTCAATCATGCGGACGTTTGGCCTCCATGCCCTGCCCCGCACGGATCTACGGCGCAAAGCTTTTTCGACGCCCCCCATTACTTTGTGCGAGTCCTCGTCCTCATCTACCACCCCCCCCCCGCCCCCTTCATCAGTGCCATCGCCATCGCCATCGCTGTCTTCTTCTTCTTCTTCTTCTTCTTCTTCTGCTTCTTCTTCTTCTTCCTCCTCGTCCTCCTCCCCCCCCTCCCCCTCCCTGCCCTCCTCCTCTCTGTCATCCCTTCCCGAGCTCCCAACCAAGCCGTCCAACATTCGCAGTATCGAACAGGGAATGTTTTTCCCGCCGCCGTTCAACCGCGAGCATGACGCCACCACGCGTGACAAAGGCTCGACGCTCAAGTCAGGCTGCAGCTTCCGGCGCCGCCGTTCCCCGCGTCCTCCCTCAGTTATCACCATAACTTCCATTAACACCCCCTTCCCATACTCCCGTGGACTCATGGAATGAGGATTTTCACGGGGGCGCGCCGGGTTGTACCAGTGAATGGACACGTCGACGTCTTCTGCCTCGTGGTTGCTCAACACGTCTGTCACCCTCCCCACAAGAAACGGAGCCTGTGTCGCATGGAAGAAGACGAAACACCCTCGAGAAACGTCGACGGCAGCGTCGCGTTCGTTCGGGGAAACGTCACCCTCACCGCCTCGGGTTTGGGTTGCCAAAGGCGAAGCACTCTCCACATCTCGAGATTCCGCGTCGTTGCCGTCGTCGAGAGTCTCGGCAAGATCGTCTTGGTCGGGCAAAACCACGTGGGCAGGTCGAATTCTCGTTCACCTTGTTCACGGAGCATTCGAACCGACTCCAGCTGTTCTGCTTCGACCTGAGCCCATCTCTCGCTATCTGATGCGAACGGCAAGGCAGTAGATGTTCGACACGCGAGCACAGACACATGCAAACAGAGCTCAGTGGGGGACTTGTGGTGTCGTGTGTTCGTTCTCCGCTCTGTGTGGTTGGTCTTCCGAACATATGTAAAGGCGGAAAACAGCAAACGATACACAAAGGATCTCGGCCATGTATAGGCCTATGTATGATACGATGTTCCGCGCCCTGTGCCTAAGCGCTCCTCACCTTTTCTTGGACCTATTATATTTTTGGGATTTTCTGGAATCCTCGCGTTGAGATTCACCTATCCGTCCGCTACTTATTAGTCGTGCTCGCCCAAACCGACTGCGCCGAGGGAGTCTCGACTACGCTCGCGCAATGTCCTGGGTCAAACAAGGTGCTATTCGCAAGTGTTCAACAGTGATCTTCTGAACCCTGGAAATTCTGTTTTCCTGGGGTAAACACTCACCGTGGCCGCTGCTATTCTTCTTATCTGTAGACTTTTCCTTGCCAAAATATTTGTAGCAGGTACGTTTTGATTCTCTGACAGAGAAAACAAATGTCTTACCCGTATTCACATTTAGTGTGTTTTCTTTCCACCAGGTTTCACTCGAAATTTATACATATATTAACGAACCCCTTCGCAGTACACGGGATTAGTTAGGGGTGATTTTGTGCCTAAGAAGATTTTGTCGGCCAGTATGGGCATGCGCAGAGCCGTACGCACGCGGGCGGCAGCTCGCCGCGGCGGATATGGAGTCCCGAGTTCACTGTGCTTCAAACGCGAAATTACTCCGGTAGCAGTTTAGATAGCACAGTACAAATTATGAACGGTACATGTCGTTGTATTATTGCTATAATCTAGTCCGTGGTCACAAGACAGGGTCCGATACTATGGGCTATGGCGTCTTTTTATGGCAGTCGCATCCCATATCCTAATCCCAGTACGCACTTCTGATATCCTGTCTTGAACTAAAGTAAAAAAATCGGCATCCATCTGCCTCAGCAGCAGCAGCAGCAGTAGCAGCGGCTGCGGCGGCGGCGAAGGCTTCGGCGGTGGTGCCTGATCCCAACGAAGCGCGTGATTAATCAGGGTCGACTTCACCAAGAGGCTGTTGACTCGACTCGCAAACGTTATCGCATAGAAGCAACCACAAGAGGCTATCCTAGTAGAACAGAGAGCCGAACGAGCGGTAACGCGACACCGGGTTGAAATGGCATGGGCGGCGGTTTATTTTCTGTTTGGTGTTGATGTTGTGATGCCGTTGTGCTTGGTTGCGACTGTAGGTTAATACTCGATTTGGCGGCGGCGGACGTTTGACGGAAATACGGCTTCAGCCATGTCGAAAGTCGCACCGTAATAACATATTATCATACCATGGATTGCTACCGTAAAACCGCCTCCCGACACACCCCCACACCCCCCACCACGCCCACAGACGGCGGCATGATTAGCATTGATTGGAAATGTCCGCCGTCATATTATACCAGTACGGGTATACATGTATACTTAGTATATGAATTAAACCAAACGTTCTCGCCGTCATCGTTGTTGTTGGTGCACGTCAGATAGACGTACCCCCAAACTGTTCCTCGTTTCTTTTTTTGGGCGGGGGCTGATGTGCGGAATAGCAGCCAACGCGAGGTATTAATTGCATACGAACGAAGTGCCGTTTCGTTGTTTCCGCTTGTCTCACCTTCTTGCTTTGTTCGTAGATCCTCGTAATGTCCTTGTCAGGCATGCTCTGTCCATAGCAGTCGCTGTGGTGTCTTAGGAAAGCAACAACGGAAGCTCTCCCCTCTCCATCCTGAGGGTCGCCCCGGCTTTCCTGTTTTTAGTATTTATAGTGGTATTATACCATACGATAGCAGTTGATGAACAAAAAGGTTAGTCGCGAAAAGCCATAATCAACCGCATAATTTTGATAAATTTAAAAGTATACAGTTCGCTTGAGGTAAACAATTATCGTCCCAGAAAACAGAAAACAAAACAGGCTTTCCCCTCTGCGGTGTTGTAATCCACACAAGGCTCTGGCTTCTCTCGTTCTGCTCCACAGCAGCGAAAAAAACGTGCTTTTGCGATACAACAAGTATTCAAATAATACTGACGACATCGGTTCTACTCGTACTCCTACCGTTCCTACCTTTTTAACATATACATACAATATTCACAATAATAATATAACGGAATCACATTACAGGCATGAATACATGGTATGCGGTACCTGGAGCATGTGCTTCTGCGAGCGCGCTCTCTCTATCCCATCGTGGGCAGAGCTTGGTGCGCACAGTATGCGGCTTTGATGGTGGTACACATATATGTATACGTCTTGCATAAACGGCTGCCCATGTGTTTATAATCCACTAAACTGCTGTCGCCATTACAACTCTTCCGGCCGGTCGTCGTCGACGACGGGTTAGACACCCAACGTCACATTACCAACAGAAATACTTAAAGTAATTATGATCGGAAATACTGGTACCTGGTACTGATATGTGGTACCAGGTATCAGGTTACAGCAAGTAAAGCATTTAATGAGAACAATTGGAAGGGAATTGCTTGGAATCATATAATATGTACATACTCCTGCTGTGTTATACTAGTGTCGTGTGCTTTCTCGGATTTATTCCTCAATCTACAGCGGAGAAGACCGCACAACGACCCGCCTGTGCTGGGTGAAACGTGTCCGCGGGCGTCAGTTCGGCGAGGTGAAGTAGCCCCATAGAGCCTGGTGCAAAAGAATGTAGTAATTATTAGGGCAATAGGCCCTGGGCTATATATTTCGATCGGTCGCCCCGATGGTCTAGTGGTACCCTCGAATGCTTCTAAGGGTTGGTTTCCGGGGTTCGAATCTCACGTGGGTCGGACTTTTGAGTTTATTTGCAAAAACTAATAAAAAACGGAATCAACTGCTGAGAGCGCCTAGTAGCGTGGGTAGGCGCAATTCGATGCGAGTCGACGAGGGAAGAAAGTGCTGAAGTCTTCTCGCGATAAAAATGCAAGGCAAGAACCGTAGTGGGGGAGGAGGGAGAAGAGCCTACTTTGTGACCCCGGATCTGAGTTACGACTAGGAAGGAGAGAGAAAAGAAGAGCGAAGATAATAAATGGGATGGAGGAAAAAAAAAAAGGGTTAGACGTCCCGTAGGTTGGTGGTCTCACGACCGCAGGAAGTTTATCAAAAAGGGTAACATTATCAGCGGAGCGATTATGGGAGTTTCATTGGATCGTCGGAATGTTCATATTGGTGTTTCATAGGAACGTTGGAATGTTCGTAAAATTTCATGGGAACTTCGGAGCGTTCATAATGATTGTTCTCATGTCGACGGATAATGGACTATGCCGCGAGAGAGAGATAGTGCAAATACATGTTTTATACTGGTATATAGTAGATTAATCTGCTACATATATACCACAAGAATACCCCCTATGCGAGAATGTTCCTATATATTGGGAGAAAAAGCCCATAGATGTGAGCTCTTGCCGCGCGAGTATGCACTCGGTGCGACTTGAACCTGCTTGAACCCACGACCTTTGACTTTAGTAGGGACGAGATTCGCCTACTACTATATACGACGTACTTCATCGGGTTTTAAGTTCTAGGAACGATGAACATTGATGACAATTAAGGGGGTATGGTTATCCCTCATACGTGTAAATATTTTCTCTTTTTCACTCTCTTTTTGTGTTGCGATTCGCGCCAATCGCATAAACAATAAGTTGTGGACCTAAAATCGATCAAAAATCGCTGAAACTAACATAGCCGCGGGCTCACAGCAGCAATACAAGCAAACAACACGCCAAAATGCTCAAAAACACATACTACGCGGCAACGAAAAAATTAATACCGGGACTTTCGATCACCGGAGTTGGTAGTTTCAACACATCAGGCATAGACCCGCTGAGGTGACTCTGCTGTTCATGTGTGTACGGAGCTATTGCGCGTCGAAAAAGAGACAATTCAGGCCGAAATTACGCCATACTATAATGAGCGACCACAAAAAATACAAGCTTATTGACCCACAGGCAGATGACCCACAGCGACTAACCTTTTGACGCCGCTCGCAGCTCTCGATCCTGGGTTCCCCTTCACAGCATCTATCAGATCCTTCGACATTCCGAAAAAGGCGCAAAAAAATGTCGTGCACACGGGCTTTCCTGCGGCCAGCATAGAGCCCGCCTCGGGTTTGATTATCGGCACTCGCTCCGTCGCAAACAACTTGCGGTCCTCCCTCGTCTTTAAGGCAGTAAGTGTGTCCTGCTCGGCCTTGAGCCTATCGGCGTCGTACGAGGGAAACTCTTGGCTTGCGAACCTGTGCGCGCAGTTAAGTTTCTTGCAACAACACCTCTCGTCGGCAAATGCGGCAAGTGGCCTCGGCTGGGGGACCACTCGGCGAAGCTTGTTTGGGTGCGCGCTTCCTGTTGTGTCTGCGCACGTCTGCCCCGACGATGCCCCAAGACGCGGATCATGCTGGGGGCGTACTTCTTCTTTGGCGGTGACGGTGAACCATGCCCATGCGGAGCGCAAGAGGGGCATACCTTCAGCTTTTGTAGGTAGTAGGTATACGAGGCAGTGGTAGCGGTGGTACGAAGAACTCTGCACTATAACTACCAGGTACCAGGTACCAGGTAATAGCTGCTAGACAGCCGGTCTGTCCTGGAATGTTTCGGCTGTTTATAAAGAGCACTTTTAATCTTCTTCCCCGATCGGGGACGTTAAATGATATCGGCTCGGCGAAACCTTCGATATATTAGCCGTATATTCGGAACACATCGAACATGTGCGTTCCTATTCTATATATATTATACGGGATGTCATGTACGACCAATCTATTTAACCCTTCTCGGAATGTTCTTCGACGGCTCAGAGGCTGTTTTGAAAAGAAACTAGGATATGGTGCCTCTGACTATGGAGTTTGTTTATGAAACAATTACGGGACGATACAAAAGTTTCAATTGTAAAACAGTTCACCGATCGGTGAGGTTTTTTAGAATGGAGGGTCTGTGAACGTTTTTACAACACTAAAACCAAATGTAGAAATCGATCCATCCTCAATTACAAAAAACATCGCCGAGCGGTGAACTGTTTTACAACACTAAAACCAAATGCAGAAATCGATCCATCCTCAATTATAAAAAACATCGCCGAGCGGTGAACTGTTTTACAACACTAAAACCAAATGTAGAAAGTCGACGATCCGAACAAAGGAAAAAAATAGTCCACTCAGGCGGACAACGAAAAAAACATGTCCCCCCAGGCGCCCCAGGCAAGGCGCACAGAAAACCAAGTTCAGGACCAACACTCCGTTTGTTTGGTTATGGGCCGTACTGAGGGGGGGGACCAGGCAACCATCCCCCCCCCCAATGTCGTACT
>JAYJMC010375739.1:0-10289 GCA_036873965.1 Neoagarum fimbriatum | reverse complement strand
ATTCGGCCCTCTCTACGGTGTTCGCCCCGTTCGGTCGATATAGGGTGTGGTCGTTGTCACTGGTTATGGATGGCTGTTTCTAAGCCTACCACCCGACCGTCTATTCCTCCGCCTTTACTTTCCAATGTTCTGGTATACCGAGGAGGTAAAGCTCGGACCAAGTTCACAGACCTTGTTCTGAGCCCAGTCCCGAGCTTCTCGTTCAGTCTTGAATTCCGAATAGAAGGAATCGCCGGAACGGAACTCTGGTTTGCCTTTTCGGAACACGGCCGCTTGGTAGGGAATACCGTCAACGTACATCTTAACGATCCTCGTAATTTATTCTTGGCGTCACTTAGACTTGGCGGTCTTGGACTTCTTGTTCACGTTCGTCACCGAGGCCGTCACATCACAGGCGGCCAGACCTGCTTTGAATCCGTAAGCCTTGTCCTTCGAGTCGAAGTACTTGATTTGTTCCATACCGGCCTTGTTCACGAAGGTCACGGCGAATCGGTCCGGTGGTGCCACGCTCTCGGCTCGGCCCTCCAGAGGCAAGCCCCGTGGCTTCGGGGCCGGCTTGTTGGCCTTGTGGTTTTGAGTCTTTTCAGTCGCTTCGGTCATGTCACTCACGATGGTCTCGGGTCTGCGGGACTGTTCTTAGTCCCTAGTCCTTGTAATTTTAGGCGACCGAACTAGCCAGATCAATGGCTCGTCAGGAGAACTTTCCTCAACCCGGCCCTTTCGTACCACTGATCATAATTCCAGGGCCGCGTAGGGCAAGGTTGGTAGCCCAGATTATTCGGTCATGAAGTCCTGGGCCATTCGTTCGTACTCGTTCTGATTGATTTTGATGGACACTGGGGACAAGATCTCGAAGTCTTGAAGCCAAGCGACATAAGTCTGGTCTCGACTCCAGGGATCGGCCGTCTCGGGGAAGGGACCGGATGGTCCGTGTTCCACAAACCCGTCCATCGCACATGCCTTCACGAACTTGGTTCCCAGATCGCGGGCTTCGGTTTTGGCCATCCGCTCATCCACAATATTAACCAAAGGATCGAACGGAGTCTTAACATTCCAGACCTCACACAAATACGCCAATACTTTCTCTTCCAAGGCCCGGTAGTCCGGTAGGATTCGCTTGATCTGGCTAGGGATGTCCCCAAGGAAGGCTTCGGTGGCGTCATGAATGAGGCACTGGAACTGAACCTCACGAGAGGCCCCGTAGTGGGTACGAGCCATACGGGCACAGAGGACAGAGTGTTGTCCTACCGAGTACAGAGAGCCCGTTCGACCCAGCCACCGAGTCTGATGAGACAGGCTTCGGGCTACGTCCTTCAGGGACACAGGTCCTGGGTCTGTTCGAAACGGATAGAACCGACCAGACAGGGTCGGAACCCACATCTCCTCACGCCAATCCTGACCTTCTTCGAGTACCGAGTATGGCGTCTCATAACTGAAAGCGGGTGGCGTCTCGTCCGCCGAGGAAAGAGCCCGGTAGAGATCCTTATTCTTATCTAGGACATAGTTGGCCTTGTCTCGAAACCCGTCGGCGGGAGGCGAAGCCTCCGCCGACGTTAGGGTCTGGAACAGGCGAGCCAGGGCTTTAAACAAGTTCGGTCTCCGTTTGTTCTTACCCGGGAGGGCCGTCCCAGGCTAGGTAACAAGTCTTTGTGTCGTAAGGAACCTGACGCCGATGAGAACGGTTAGTTCTCATCCAGGCAATACAATCTTCACAGCAAACCTCACCCAGACCGATCTCAGATACAAAAACAGTACAAGTCAGTTCGACTACGGGTGTTGTACAGGTATCACAATCGAACCGGTATTCGCCAGCCGGAGTTCTTTCGACTACTGTTTCTAGCTCGAACATCAGTACTTCCGAACTTCCCAGAAGATGGTGTTCCAGCCTAAGAGTCCGACCGACCCTTTGTATGTCGAGAACTCAATCACATGGCCAGGCCACTTGTCCCACAGATCGTTTAGGTTGTCCCAGGACTTCGGGTCGAGGACTTCCTTGAGGACGAGTGCAGCCTCCAAACCGAAGAGGTTCTTGGCCCCGTTACTGGCCTTTAGGGCGTCTCGCATGGGCATCTTCGCCTGGGAACAGAACAGGCGAACGACGTCGAAGTCTCGGAAGACCTCCCCCTGGAGGACGAGACGGGAATCGTCCTACATTTCCGAGATCTCGTAGTGGTCGGAGCCCCAGTTCGACACGACTTGGCGGACGAAGTCCGGGCTCAGGCACTTCGCAAACCGACCACCAACCTTGGCTGTCTCCCGCACCCCGAACAAGGCCACGGGGTCAGAGCCGGAGAGTTTCCAGTCGGCCTCCCACTCAGACAGGGTCTGCCAAGACCCTGGCCGGTTCCCGAAGACCAGCTTGCGGTACAAGGCGTACATCTTCTTCTTCGAGTCGATGGGCCCGTGGGTCTCCAGAGATGGTTCCACGTAGCTCATCCAGGGATCTTCGGTAAGAGTCATTGTGATATTCATTTGACAGGACACACTCCCCCGGCACACTCCGCCGAGTCAATCATGTCCCACTGAGCTGAGTCGTCGAGGGCCTGGATCGGCCGGACAGCCTTCATGGCCTCGTCATACTGAACCTTCGTGATTGGCTCGTAGGGGGCCTGGACAAAGCCGTGGTCGCTGTGTAGGAGGAACGAGGCCGTCTTAACCCCGTCCTTGTAATTCTTCCCGAGCCAGTCCCGGACGGCCGGAAGCTCGCCCTTTCGGTAGTAAGCCGTCAGGCTCACGTTATTGTCCGACCAGTGAATCTGGACCTGCTTGGCGTATTCAAGCTGGTCCACGACGGGGGTGTCCTCGGCCAATGCTGTCCCTGGGGCCGAGGCACACGGGAAGGACACGATCAGTGTGTTGAAGTCCTGGGTCCCGTCGAACTCCAACTTTGGCTCGACATGGTACCCAGCCTTCCGGCATGCCTCGACGATTGGGTCGGCGGCCGAGAACCGGATCCGCCGGGTGAAATAGGTCGAATACCCCGAGTGGAGGCCAGCCGGGAGGACGTAGGCCCCGCCCGGGAGAAGGCCCAGTGTCCCGCTTGGCTTCTGAGTCGTGATCCGGACCGACGGGCTGGCTTTTATCTGCTTAGAGTACTCCAGGTCGTACTCACGGACGGCCTTGTATCCGGCGTCGAAGTCGTCCCAGCCCAGATTGTGCGGGGACCGTAGGCCAGTCATGCCGATCCCCATCCGCTGGTTTCGTTTGACGATCTCGTTAGTCTGGGCCCAGGCGAACGGGAGTTGGAGGCATGTCTTGCAGACCCGATACAGGTGTCGAGCGGCTCGGACGAATTCGTCCCGGGTCTTCAGGTTAGCCGGCACGAGCTCCGCCAGACAGCACGCTTCCTTGTCAGACAATCCCTGTTCACCGCAGGGGTTCACACCATCAATTGAATGATCTGGGTATAGACCCATGTCCTTCAATCGCCCGACCTTCCGCATGAGATCCAGGTTAATCAGGCCATAGGGTTCACCAGTCCCCTCATACCCAGCCCAGAATGACTCGGGGAGCTTCTTGATGGACGAACAGTAGACCGAGTTGTTGGACATGGCCCGCCAGTTCGGGACCTGTCCGGACGACCAATTCTTGGCGGCCAGGTAGTCGCTATCATCCGCATGCCCGAGACTAATCTGAGCACTTCGACGGACGTTTCCTGCTACGACTACTGAGCCGATGATGTTCATAACGTCCAGCGCGTCGATAGGTCGAAGGTGCTTGCCGACCCGAGAGTCGAGAACACCACAGATCTGGTTGATCCCTTTGACCAATTCCTCAGGGCCCGAGGCCGTACCGCCGAAGCCTTTAATTCTTGTTCCCTTACCCCGAACAACATGACAGGAGTATGTGAACCCTCGACCTGTATGGAAGTATGAGTTCAGTGTTCGCCGGAGGAGTTCAACCCATCCTTGGCGGTTGTCCGGGACGACGAAGTCCACGTCTGGATCGTCTCGTCGGATGACTCGGCCCGCAGGAACTCGGACTTCTGGGAGCTTGTGGACGTGGCTCGGTAGAACCGAGAACCCGACACCACCGCCAAGCATGAGCATGTCGAACGTGAAGCAGAACGCCTCGACGTCTGTGACCTTCGTGTAAAAACAGTTCTGTGTACTGGCCGCCCCAATCTTCTCGACTGTGCTTGTTCCCAACTGCCAAAGCATACGTCCACCAGGGATCGCTTTGAGTTGGTGGAACATGCCGGCGAACTCGTCCGCCTCTTCTTGGGTGACTTGCATTCCGTAGGAGAGGAGGGCGTTCACACACCGCTCGACCGTGTCGGCCCACTCCTCGGTTCGACCCAGGTCCTCCCGGAGCCTGGAGTACGTACGCTTGTACGTTACGTAGCCCAAAGTACCCCACGGGACGGGAGTTGATCGCATGGCCTTGACGGCCGAAGGTGAGATCTTTTGGGCAAACTTAACAGTCGGTGGCATGTCCGGGTGGGGTTGGTGTTGGATTAGATTGGCTTACCGGTACGGAGTCTCCAGATACCGGCCGCAAGGCCGAGCATGGAGACTACGAATCCGGTAACAAACAAGCCTGGGTTGGCTGGGGTCGCGTTAAGGCCAATGATGCCTACGATCAAACCCAAAACAGCCAACAAAGAACAGAGAAGGAGGGGCTTGGTTTTCCCCTCGAACGACTCACTCACTCGCCACCTACTTTCACCGCGTTTGCTTGTCCCGGGTTGTTGATAAGTTCTGTGAGCGTGAACTTTATCGTGTCATCTTCGATGATGATCCTGTGCCACTTAAACTCGATCTTGCCGGTCTTGGAATCCAGGACATAGAGTCCGTGGTTCTCCTTGGCGGCTTTTTCGTAGATCTCAGATCGAGTCTTGTGTTGGATCTCGGTATAGGACAGGGCCACGGTTCCTGCGGCGGCCAGGATACCGAGAGCCAAGGTCATCAGAAATCGTGTCATGTCTTTTGATCCTCAGGTATTACCTTCTACGGGTTCTTATGATTCTTCCTTAAGTCAGGTCATAAGTCAACGGGAATCCGGGGTCTTCCAGTAGAAGTGTCCCTGTTCGGTCTGACCAGCGACTCCTTCTCGGATCGCCTCGGCGCGAACCAGAACCGATCCCGCGAGATAGCCCAGAAGAAGACCAAGGATCAAGTAGAGGACAAGAAAGAACCAAGAGGGGGCTTCTTGATCGGTCATGGGTGAGCGTTAGGAATATAACAGGATTCGCCGGGATTGAGAGTC
Organism: Neoagarum fimbriatum; assembly: GCA_036873965.1. Classification (NCBI taxonomy): domain Eukaryota; class Phaeophyceae; order Laminariales; family Agaraceae; genus Neoagarum; species Neoagarum fimbriatum. The sequence goes on along the minus strand of JAYJMC010375739.1, from coordinate 5,081 downwards.
ATGGTTGGGTGGGGCATGATCTTGTACTCGGTCCTACCTTGTTTGAGTCCGTCATGATACCCCTGGTGGTATCCTCGGCCCTTTCCCCAGGCACACCCAGCCCCGAACGTTGTGGCGGCGGTAGCCGCCACAACGACGGCCAGTAAGGCTAGTCCTTTCATTCCGACACCTTCTCTTTCCATTTGAATTGTTTCTTATTATCGACCTCGTGCCACTCCGCGTATCCTCGATCTACGGCCTGTTGTCGAATATCGTAGGTCTCTTTTCTAGAGGCTCCCATCAAAATGATGGCTAACAAGAGCGGGAGCAAACCCAACAGACCGATGAACAGATCGAAACCAAACCCTTTCAAACCGGTCACTTAGACTCCTTGTTCTTGAACTTGAACTTCAAGCCCGTGTCGGCCGGGTAGTACTCACCAGCCCCGGCTTCGTAGGCTTCTTTCTCCAGAACCGAACGGCCGGCCTTTTGGCCGTGATCGAACCCGCTCGCATAGCCCAGGAGAACCCCAAGACCGACGGCCGTCACAAGGGCCACGCCCCAAGCCCCCACTAAGGCTTTCCTCATTACTTACTCCAGTAGTCACAGACTTTAGGTTCCGCTTGTGCTGTTGTGTGTCCATACAGAACTTTGTCCATTTCCTCACACACAGCCTTGCCTATGTAATCAGCCACAGTTTGGTTATGCTCTTTACCTTTATCCAGGATCTCGACCAAAAATTGATCATGGATAAAAGCCACGTTTTTGAAACCTTCCTTAACGAGGCGGAACAAAGCCAGTTTGCCCCCATCGGAGGCCAAGCCTTGAAATCTAGTGTTTTTTGTTTCCGTGTATCGGACCTTACCCCGGACCCGACCGGTGATGGTTACCGTGTTGGCCTGGGTCAGTTCGCGATCGACGCCCGGGGCTCCGGCCCCCGCTAATAGGAGGGTTCGAGTCGCGTCCGTTAGACACCCCTTCGGGCTCCGAATGGCGACTTCCTTTAGGACCCGACGCGCCTCGCTCACGGTCCGGTCCGCGTAAGGTTGGCCATCTTTCCGGAACGGGTTTCCCGCCGCCACTTTCTCCAAGACGAACGGAAACCAACCCTGACCGACGAGTTCGGGCCCAACGATCGACTTGACCTCGTCCAAGGATAGACCTGCGTTGAATGCCACCGACTCTAAGGTAGGACTCGCGAGATAGCCGTCCTTTTCGTTGAGTTCGGGGTATATGTCCTCGATCAGGGCCCGGCGAAACTCTTCAGCTTCAGGCTTCGACATGACGACGCCGTACTTGGCGGCGGCGTACAGTTGTAATTTCGTGCCACCAAGCCCACCTGGGACTCCGAAGTTACAAGCCTTGGCCTCTTGTCTGAACTTCTTAAAACGTTCGGGCTCGGTCTTCTTAAGTTCCATGAACTCGGCAAGAGGGATCGAGTTGATCATGGCCGCCGTGTAGGCGTGGGGGTCTACGCCGGCCTTCATGGTGTCAGCCAAAACCGATCGACCGAGAAGTTCCTTACATGTCGCGGCCAAGGTCCTAAGTTCAACGGCCGTGTAGTCACAATCCACAAACTTGTGGCCTGGCGAAGGCCGGATGATCGCCCGAAACTTAGGACACGCAGGAAAGTTCTGATGGTTGGGCTTTGATGAGGTTCGACCCGTCTTAACCATGTCCTTGTACTCCGTATAGGCCCGGGTCTTGGGGGCCTTAGGAGTCGTGGACGGTGCCAGATCATCGAATAGGGTCGGCTGGGCCGAGATCTTGTTCTTCTTGCCTTTACGGCCCTTGGTGTCGTTGTCCGGGTCGAACAGGGCGTGGAAGCCGAGCCTCTTGGTCAGAGCCCCGATCTTAGTCCAGACGGCCAGAAACTCGTCGTACTCAGCATAAGGGATCCAATCGTCGGCCGATCGGGACACTTCGGCGTTCTTACCCTTGGGGATCGGAGCCTGGAATCCGGTCACGACTTTGGCGATCTTGGCCGAGGCTTCCCTCAAAGCATCTTCAATTTGTTTCGTCGAGAAGGAAGGAACCTTGGTCGTGGGTGTAAGGATATGTTTGCCGTTCTTGTTCCTTTTGAAGATTCCTGGTCGGATCTTTTCAAGTTCATCGAGAAGGGGCTGGAGGGCCGCCCGGGTTTCGGCTTCGTCTTGGGCCGCCAGAACCGGATCGAACGGTAGACCATTCTTTTCGACCGAGTCGAGAGCCACGGCCCCCATGACCTGGATTCGTTCGGTCAGGAGGCCCCATCGGTCCCACTTGGCGGCCCGTTGGGCAGGGTCTGGAAGGTACGTGGCCGCATATCTGTCCGCGATCCGCTTGGCTTCGGCGTAAAGAACGGGCCAGACTTTAGCCTGGGCGAAGGCGTCGAGAGCGGCGTACTCGAAGAACCCTTTGTCGGAGACGTCCTTAAACTTCTTGTCTTTGATCTCTCCGTATCGCATACGGTACGGGTCAGTCTTATCCACCGCAACACCGGCGTAGGCATGGGCCACCTCCCCAAGGTTCCGAAACCGGAAGGCTTCTTCGTCGGCGTAAGTCTCACCTTCACCCTTAGCGAGACGGACTAGGTAGTCCATGATGGCTGAGCAGTGCAGGAGGCCGTCCTCGCACTTCCTCCACCAGGACTTGATGTCCCGTTCCGAGCCGTGAGCGCGGAGGAACCGCTCGACCATCCAGAAGTCGAAGGCGGCGTTGTGGCACGAGAACGGGACGTCCCGGTGGGCCCAGAGGAACTTGACCAGGTCGTCCGGGTGGAGGACCTGGGTCTTGACCCCGTCCGAGGCGACGGCCAGGACGAGTTCGTTCCACTCGCCCTTTACATCCGTAACCGTGGTTTCTGTATCGAACCCTAAGGCCGTGGCGTGTGTGCCTGAATAAACCAGCCCATCCCAACCCAGTTTGTAGGCGACTTTCACGAATCCTCTCCGATGGGAACTGCGAGGTCTGAAGGCTTGAACACAGGTCGCCGACGACCAGGAAACAAGTGGACGCGACCGAGCCCTACCGGGAAGTAAGTGTCCAGAGCTACCATTGCGAAGTTCAAACAGCCATAGTCGAAAGCCCAAGTTTGATTCGGGATCGTCGAGTCTCCATGACCGATACCTATAACGTTTCCGAACAGACAGGGGTCACCGGGAGCGATGAGCTTCTCCTGAAACAGATCTTCCGGTGGGCGAGCGAAGTAGAAGCTCACAACCTGAGGCCATGTTGTGAGACTGATGGTCTGGGAGTACACCCACCAAAACGCCTCAGCCCGAGTCTCGTGCCATTTAAAATGATCTTTACCCTCTCGGGTCAAGTCATAGTTGATCTTCGCTAGGACCGGCATATAAGTCTCACTTCTTTACCTTGGGGGCTTCAAGAACGAACACGTCCCGAGAGCCGTGAAGTTCTCGGTAATACTTACCCAAGCCATATCGCTCGGCCGTGAAGAACAGAGTAACAACACCGGAGTAGGTGTCCGGCAAGCCCGGGTGTCCACTGGAGGCGATATCCCGGGCAAGAACAGTCCCCGAAGACACAGGACCCGATAAAAGGGCCTTCAGAGCTTTAATGGCTCGTTTCTCCTGGTTCGGGGTCAGGTCTCCCGTGACTCGCCGGGTGTGAGCCTTGAAGTATTCACAAAGTTCGGTGGCCTTGAGCATGGTCCCGGCAGTCACCGTGACCTTCGATTCGTCCAAGCTCGGCGTGCTGGCGTAGTCGGCGTACTGGAGGGTGAGTGCGATCCGGAGGGCGTAGCTCCGGAGCTTGGCCCAGTAGGGGACCAAGTGTTCGGGCAAGAGACCCGACCGGATCTCGTCCACGATCTTGTGGTTGTAATAGTCCGTAAATAGGGCGTCGGCGTCCGGGTCGAGGTGGACGTTCCGGTACTTCGAAACGTCCAGGCCGAGCAGGAGCCGCCGGACGGTACTGGCCCACGACGCTTCGAGGGCCGGATCGACGGGGAACTTCCGTAAGTACGGCATGGGTCGTTCGGCCGGATAGACGTACAGGAACCTTTGGAGGAACCCGTCGTCGGTCCGGCCGTCGGCCGCGAGTTCGGGGAGCCTGCGGGGCTGGATCCCACCGAGGACCGACAGGAACGGGTGTCCGACCCAGATCAAGTCCCGGCCGACTCGATTCACCTTGAGCGGGCTTCCGTTCCAGGCTTCAAGGAAGAACTGTTGATCGCCGGACGAGTCGTGTGCCCCGAACCGCTTGACCCACCCGAGAATCTCATCGGCCTGGATCAGGAGACCCTTCCGATTCCGGTCGAGTGCGATCCCGACGCTGGCCTGAGTCGTGTCCCCGAGGTACAGGTCTTTCGGCTTCGGAACCTTGGCCTTGGCCTTGTCGTCCGGAGCCGCGTCAAGCTCGGCACGGTAGTCTTTGAATAGCTCATCTTGGTATTGGTAGAAGGGCCTCATGAGGGCTCGGATGGCCGGCGTCTTGCCCTCGCCGGACGGGGCCACGAGGCACGAGTAGAAGCTCGCCTGCTCTCGCCACTCGCCGTTCCACTCGACCTTCCGGGCGGCCCCGAGGGCCGTCCCCAACAACGTCAGGCCGACCAGTCCGACGAAGTCCGGGGGTACGCTGGTCTTCTCGACGGCGTATTCGAAGAACTCGCGGACGGCCGACGGGAAGACGTCGAGCGGGAACTCGGGCGGGGTCAGATCGTCCGACAAAGCCGAGGTCTTAGTTGGGGGCGTGTCTGGGAAGTCGGGATCGTTTACAAGTCCCGTGTAACCCGTCTCCGTCTCAGTCGCGTGAAGTAACACGGGCTCTGTCTCCTGACGGAGTTCTTCTAGGGTCAATGTCCGGATCTGGTGTCCAGCTCTTACAGCGTCGTCAGGCCCCTTGGCCCGACCGTCCCACCCCCACGCCCATACTTTCTTCCCCTTTGTTCGGAAAACCTCCAGAGCCCGAATGACTTGATCTCGGACGCCCGCTTTGGTCTGTATGTCGGGCCAATCAAAGGCCAGGACAACACCGTTATCGAGAGGCAAGTCCGGGAGTCGGGGCCAGTTGTTGACACCACCGACGGCGACCGTGTCGTACCCCTGATCGGCCAGGTATTCGGACGCAAGCTCACCCTCAACGACAATGAGCGGAGGGTT
>JAYJMC010374672.1:0-10291 GCA_036873965.1 Neoagarum fimbriatum | reverse complement strand
TCGGTGAGAATTGAACCCACGAAACTGATTTTAGTAGGCACGAGGATAACCTACCAAGCCACCGGGGACGCCGGCTTGGTGTGTATCGACTACAGAGTAGATAGCCCCCTTTTAAGGGACCCCTCGATAAGGGAAAATGGTATATAAGGGGCCTCAACCTCCTGCGCAGCGTTTTTTCCCACTATTGACTACCAATATTGACTATTGATATGAGGGACCGGTACCAGGTCGGATAAGGGACGTCGGAATAAGGGACCTCAAACTCCTGCGCAGCGTTTTTGCCCACTATTGACTACCAATATTGACTAATGATATGAGGGACCGGTACCGACTCTGATAAGGGACGTCGGAATATAAGAGACCTACTGTATACTCAATCGGTCGAACTTGCAGCCGACGGGTGCCCTCTCAGCTCATCGGGTGCCCAGAAATTTTGAACTTGTTTCGGCAACGAGATCGGGAACGACTGACCCCCCACACAGCTTCGAGTATCGATGGCCGGTACACACACCGGCGGCCTGGGCCAATCCCCGCCCTCTTGGGTGCCTTATGCGAGCCGTGCTACGGTGGGTGTTGCACGTTTGAGCCTCAAGATTTTGAACTGATTTAGGACTGACGGGACTCCCCACCTTGGGAGCTACCGTTGCAGGCGATGTGTATTTTACTAAATTACTGGTTAGATACCTCCTTAGCCTACAGTTTTAGTCTAGATCGGTTGCTGGGTGGGGTGTAGAGCTCCTCAAGCGAGGAGGCTCATAACCTTTAGGTGCCACCGTTACCCTACTATTAGTAGCACTATTAGTAACACAATTAGTACTATTAATAGCACGTGTCGTGCCATAAGCCCAACGATAGGACACGCAAACGTGTCATGCAGCTTGCAACACACCGGCGGCCTGGGCCAATCAATCCCCACCCTCTCGGGTGCCTTGTGCCTTGAACACAACGATAGCACGCGCAAGCGCAGCTTGCAATGCTGAGCATCGACTTCAATCCGGTCGAACACATAGCCGGCGTATCTTTGCCGAAAGAAGATTGGACCCGAGAGAGGTCATCCGGCGGTGGCGAGGGGGAGTCCAGTGTAAGGAATCGGATTTCCTCCGCGCCTCTTCGGTCCTCCACTTCTTCCCCGTCGGCCACGCGCGCTACGATAGGGGTGGCCCTTTTGGGCGAAACTGTCACTGGCAACTGACAGGCTCCTCAACTGAGGAGCTCCCCCAATATAACCGTTGGAATACCGTACCATTTGTAGTTTACCACATTATTGGTAATATATCTATTTAATAGGCCATGTAATTGTTCATCGGGTTGCAATTTCATGTAATCTCAAAGTCAGTCTTTGGGTGAGGCGTAGAGCTCCTCAGAAAATACAGGTGCACCGCACCCGTACCTAAGCTCGAGTATTTCGCCGGACAGCCTCGACAGGCCTGCCCATCGGTGGGAATGGGGGGTGGTGCTTGGCGAATTCCCGAGCTGTACGTCCGCTGCACCGGCCATCTGCATGAACTAAGTACAGTTGTCGACAAGGTAGTCGTCAGCCGAACCTTCGGCGGTAACGTGCAACGTGTCGGTGAGATAGCTACCGGCCAGGGTCGGGGCACCGCTGCTGCGAACCAAAGCAACACGGACGAGTTGATGAATGTGCGAAAGCAAATGAATGCCGGTGTCGCCCGCATATACAACATACCAGCAGGATTTTCCACCGCGAACCCAACAGTCGGTGAGTATAACTGCGGCTTCACTTGGGCACGAGAGTGATACAGCGAGTTCTCAGATAACATGGCTATCGTCTGGGCGAGGAGCCAGCGTGCGATAGGGACGGTAGCTGAAATCGCATCCAGCTGTCACGTCGTTAGAACCCGGCGTGTTGCATAGCCTGTAGCGTCGGCCGGAACAACATACCCCGAAACGGCGAGGGATGCTGTCGGCTGGTTTGTCATGAAGAACGGCACGCTTAGCCGGACTAAACTGGATGTCTGGAGTGGTGGGGACTTGCCGCAACCGCTGCATGACCTGAGCGAAGTTTGACACTCATAGACAGCAGATGCCGCATCTGCAGTTTTCATGCTCTCGCAAGTACTGTTGGTGAGCGTCTGTGGCCGATTTGTATCTAAGAGAGCGATGCAATCGGGCTGCACGGCGGTGAGGCTGCTGTGAATCCTGATCTTGGTGATGAATGGAGAGTCGTCTATCGACACTACACCAGTAACGAGACAACGGACTTACTCGACGAGCGTGGGCGTGTGCAGGCCAGAGTGTTATGCGGCGGGCGTCACGGCAAGGGAATTTTCGCCGCAGTGGTCCAGCGGCACATTCTGTGAAATGTGAAATAACCCGAACGGGAGACGATCTCTTGCACGCCAATTTGGCACAGTCGCTTCCGCGTGGAAGAGCGTGGACGAGTGTTCTTCGTCCTTGCCATCTTGAATTTGTGATGGTGAAGTGTGTCGAACAGGAGACAAGTTTCGTCGGTATGCCGGGGGTGGCGAGCGATCACGGAGGAAATACCGCAAGGTTTACAAGGTCTTGCCCATCGAAGCTAGACCGCGCACTCAAAGAGCGGCTGTCGTGCAGATAGGTCGCCAACCCTGTAGTTGATTCCTCGAATGAGGCCATAAGAGCTAGCCTTCGCGTGGCGTCTTGTCACCAGCATCCACGAGATGCGGTTGGGTGGCGAGATTTAGGGCGAACTTGGCGTAGGATCCCCGACACGAAAAACATCAGCCCGCCCGCGTTCCCACACGGCAACACCGAAGATTCGGAGTTCTCGTGCGTACTGCTGGGTTGATCGAGGATCGTACAACATGCACGATGTGTTGCGGTGTCTGCCAGTCACGGAAGAGATGTATTTCTTCAACTGCGAAAAACCTTTTGGCGCCAGGGTAAAATATGTATCTACGGTGAAACGCGAAGACGTCCACTGCGACAAGTCAAGCAGGAGGGATGCTGCCAGAAGAACACAACGTCGTGTGTGCATTCGGCAGTCTAAAAGTAGTATAAAGTGAACGACCGATCACATGTAACAAAATATCAGTTTTTGTTCGTGCCTAACAACACGACGATTCTTCGACGATTCGGTTATTACTCTGGCCACTGCGCATGGAATCGCAAACGGGTTCTACCTCCGTCATATGTGGGATGTCGTGCTGTGGCTATTGAGCACTCGTAGGACCGCCAACGTTCGTCAGGCAGCACGGAACGGCGGGGTTGAGGGTATGTCACGGCCGCAAGCCACGGAAACACCAGCACGCCAGACGAAACCTCTCATTATGCGCTCTCCCATGACAGAATCGTGAAGATTCTTCGCCGAGGCCCTTCCTTTTGGCCTCTCGTAAATGCTCACGCAGCGCCGTCTCAGCTGTTGGTCCTAAGTCGTGTCGAACGCAGCGGTGTCCATTGCTGTGCGAGCAGGTGTGGGGGGCGCGCGGATATTGCTCGTCCTCGGCATAGCAGGTGGGGATCTTTCTCTCCCTCTGTGGGAGGAGGACGATTCCCAGAGGCAGCCTTTGCTCCACCGGTGCCCATTCTTCGGAGACCGGGAGTGAGAAGCATTTACCTGACCTGGTCGTTCCTGTAATTCTCGGACGAGTACGAGGAGAGGCAGCGGCCTCCTGGCGGGTCCTCCTTGACCAGGTGAGTGAGACATCCTCTGGTTATGCGGAAGTAATTTTGAGTGCGTCAATCAACAGAAGATGGTGCTGTCAGTACTGCCCGAGGGGCGCGCGGAGTGAGTTGTCTCGGATAACCTCGTCGCGTCTCGTCTGGGGAAAGAGGGGCGCCGTTACATCCCGCGGGGAAATACTCATGCCCCCCCCACCGACTCATTGGTCGCAGGTGAGAGATAAGAGGCCGAAGAATAACTGCTTGCCTTGAGTTAGTCTGAAAGAACGTTGGGGTTGACAGCGATAATAAATTGACCGCCTACAGCGCGTAGCCGGAGATCCCAGCCGGTCTTGCGTGCGGAGGTCGAGCGGAGCACCGGTGAGGAACTCTATGCTCCTTTACTCCCGTACACGCGCCGCAAAGCACCCCTCACATTTTTATGTTGTGGTCGTGGTGTCATCGTCGAACGTTGGGCAACTGGAGGACGTCCAAGAAATGTTAAACCCAGTGCTGTCTTCCCGGGGACAAGAGATGTCACGCGCACCTGAGCTCCGGCTGTAAACCTACGGCGTCGGTAATGTGGCCTGTTTCACTTGAGAAGAGCACAATGATCGTCCTTGCTAGGTGGTGATGGCGTACTACGGTGGCCCTACAACCGTCTTCTCAAAGCAAGGGAGCACGACGCTCGCGCGGTGCTAGTCCGAGGCTCGCGCGATGCTGGTGCGATGCTCGCGCGATGCTAGTGCGATGCTAGTGCGATGCTAGTGCGGTGCTTGCGCGTACTTGGCGGTAGAAGGCCTATGGCGGCAAACGTATCTCCATCTCCGCGCGGAACGGAAGCGAGGTATTCGTCGTTCGGAGGGGATGGACTGACCGGCGTTTTACAACCACGGAAATCGATCACGGCGCCAGGTTCATGCTGAGAGACTCATGCATGCTACGAGAGAGTCATGTTACTAATAGTCCTATTAATAATAGTAGGACGAGACAGGCGTACCTATTGTTTCTGAGTTCGTTGTCACCTCAGGAGCTCTCTACCCCACCCACAGACTGACTTTGAGCAAACATGAAAGGGCAACCCGATGAAAAATCCCACGGTCTAGGTATAGCACGACTGAAATTGTTTAAAAAACACGATATTGGGCCACAGTTCCTCGGTTGAGGAGTTCCGTCAGTCAGAAACATTTAGGCCGCAAAGTGCTACCCCTATCGTAACACGCGCCGAGAATGCCGTCAGTCGAATGCAGAGAACACACACACACGTGCCGCCGTCGATTGCTCAAAAATGGTGCAAAACGTTCCCGCCTGGCGCGCATTGGGGTTTTATTCATTGTGCGTGGACCCATATAGCGCATACCCTGCGCGTTTGTGCCATAGCGCATACCACGCGCTTTTGTCCCACCATTGATAACTAGAGGAACTAGAGGAGGGCGCCGGATATGTGCAGGTTTGAGGCTGAAAAACAGGAAGTTACTGTAGTTGGCCGCCGGACCGCTGCTTAGGACTATGTCATGACCGAGCTGGAGAGGAGGGTAACAACCAGCGCTGCCGTGTGTTGCTGTTGCATGCGTTCGTGCTGAGGGGGGCCGGAGTTTGACTCGTCGTTTCCTCTCCTCACGAACTCGTGACGCGGATAGTCTTGGGCGTTGCTGCCGTAAAGCGTGCGCCCGTTGTGGTATCGACAGCTGTTGTCATTCTGACGGGAAGGGTTCTTGAGGTGGTGGGAGGGAGGCAATTATAACGTGTTTCCGAAGCCGACGGTAGTCACATACCGGTAATTCGCGGTATTAGCGCATGCGAGTTTTCCCACGGCTGTCAGTGGCATCCATAGGCGGAGTCTCTGGTGGCTCGATGAAAGAAGCGTATGCTTAAAATGCTTCTGCCGCGCGCTACAATGACTTCAGAGCTGTACGCACCACGCTTGTGGGCTGGGCATCCTCGGCGGGCGTTCTCGTCCAAGCGAGGGCGTGTTTCTCCCGAGTGATGGAGGCATTCCGATGTGCAGATGGAGTCAGAAGCGAGCAGAGAGGGTTGAGCGCGTCGGCAGCAGCGGCGACGTTTCTACTTCACTTCAAGTTCAAGACGAAACAGGCCCAGCCATACCTGCTCCATTGACAACTACTATGCTGCTGCGACTACCACAGCTAATTCGCGTTCTATATACGTCTAGTACGACTCCTGGTGCTTCAGCATGTACTCCAGAAGGCATCTGCTACTAAGAATGCTACTACTGCGCAATCTGGACTCCACCCACTGCGTGCAGCTTCCTGTCACGATCATATCCGGGATTCGACGACACCTATTTTCGGGGAGAACATCCGCGGCCAAAGGCATCAACATGGCCATCCCAACCAGCAAATTATGGACAGCACGTCTCCAGCATCGAACTGACGCCTGTCCTTTTAAAACGACGGACGCCTCGAGGGGAAATTAAATCGAGGGTTTGGACGTCGCTTCGGATACAGACACCGCTTTCTTCGTGAAATACCCTGCCCCAGCTAGCGGTACCACGGCCAAGGAAGGAACGACTTCTCTAACACAGGTGGCGCGAACGATTTGTCGTACACAGCTGGCTACGACGTCTTGAACGGATCTCCGAACGATCTCACTTCCACGCGACACGTGCGACGATAGGGGTATAGCACGTTTTCGCCATTTTTTTTGTGACAATCGGGGCTCCTCAACTGACGAACTATAGTACCTACAGTACCCAATATAGCCGTTGGAATCCCAAATTGGTTTTACAATAGTATTCGTCGTACACCTAAGCCATGGGTGCCAATCGGGACAAGCGTGAAGTGTTTCGCAAAACCACTTTTTGGGTGAGATATAGAGCTTCTTAAGCGGAGAGCCCCATGAAAGATTAGGTAGCATGCGTCGCGCGGATAAGGTCATCTTCTATGATGGACATACCGACGCCGGAAGTGGACAACTGCAAGCAGGCCAGGGTTCGCCGAGTAGCCCGGATCAGTTCCTAACAAACATCCTCGCCACAGCAACGCTAAACAACGGTCACGCAGTACGTCGGGGGCACGGCACTGGGCGTGCTCAGCACCTACGTCATCTCAAGTCTTGGGGATCGCCATAGAGCACAAGAATGAGGTCGGAATACATCGCCGCGGTCCATGCGGATAACACGTTACCTTCTACTAGGTTTTAAAAAGGAACGCCGGAGCTACAACATCGTGCAGAGGACGAGCAGCAGATTTTTCTACTTGGATACTGCTTACGGAATACAACTCTGGGAGAAACAACGGTTACTAGCGGGGACCACAAAGGCATCCTTGGCGAGTTGGGCTCGAAGTCCGCCGCGAGCTTCCAGACACTAGAGAGATTCGGAAATATAAAAAACAAAAAAATATCTTGCTCAGGGACGTCGTTGCTCATATTCAATATAGGTTATATCCACTAACAGTGTGGCGGATCGACCGTTGCAAGCGGGCAATTACGGGATTTACAGTAGACCATAAATATGATTGGAAAGTCCATTGACTATAGTGGACGGAACATTGCGGGGTATTCTGGTATTGAGAATTGTTGGTTTGTGGCTCGTTGATGAACGTCGGGTTGTGGTTCGGGAACGTACGAGGGATTATGGCTGGTGGGCGGACGTGATGGGTAGGAGCCCGTGCTCCCACCTCATCTCACTCCATCCTACACCCACCTTCACCCTCTTCTCTCCGTGTTCCCTTGGGTACTGCTGTAATATTCAAGACATAAACACATCATCTTCTTCTCTCTGGGACATACTGTAAAGGGCAGTACTTGTCTGGGTACACAGCTCGGGGCTGTTGTTGCCACTCCGTCTCCTGATCATCACTGTCAATTGAATGTGCCTGCGCCGAACATCCCGCAAGAAGGATGTTACGTGCTGCACGATGCCTGGTGCGTGAAATCACGCTTCACTCTGTCGACGACGGCCTGTATCTTGGCCGTCGGCGCCTACAAAATCGCACGTCTCTTGCAGATAACCATAAATGCATTCTTGTGAACGTTCGCACGTTATCAGTGCTATTGGATTTGCACTATATCGAAAGTCTGAAGTGGTATAGTACTCGTACCAGGTACCAGGGATCGACTCTCGAGCAAGGTATGACAGGTATCACTACCCTTCGGTTGGATGTGATCCTTGCAAGGTTGAAAGGGTGCAGATAGGCCTATACCAAGTGGCTGCTACCCGTGGTGGGCACTCACACTTAAATTTATACCAGGTATTTGATTGTTGGGATCCGTTCGAGTACGAACATGCGTACGGGCGAAATAATAGAGGAGGAAAATAAGATCACTCCTCCCCATACATGCTACCCAAGTTGACGGATTGTTGTTGCAACTATTGTTGACATTGGACAAGGCTCCTTTGTTCGAATTTTCTTAGGCATACTCATCTTTGGTTGTCGGTGTCTCCATCCATGATTCCTCGTTTTCCCCCCTGCATTTGGTATCTCTCTTTTCTTTCAACGTACAAGTATTGAATACTGATATAACTCAGTGTTTCGCGCTTTTGCCTACTTACGGTTGGGCCCAACCGTCGCAGGCGTAGGACACACTATGATACTACGTATTTTAGATTGTGTGAAATTGTCGCTACTTTGGTCAGTACCACCCTGGGATGGCGTGGGCGTGCCTGCATGTTAACCTCCATTGTTTGCGTGCGCCACCCATATTACGAAATTGCGTTCGGACAGGCCCCATCTTGCTGTCTCTCAGGAGCTCTTCCATCGACTTTGATTTTCAGGGTAGGTGTCATCGTTTTTCCCGCACAATCTCCGCAGACGTTCTAGCTGCACGAATATTGAGCGTCGATGAAATAGCCCAGTGGAGAGGGTTTCCTCATGCGAACCCCGACTGCACGTTATTCGGGTGCTGCTGTAGAGGCCAATGCTGTCATGCCATACGCAAAATGCGGATTTGGAAAAATTACAAATATACCCACGAAACCAACTTATAAACGGAGCAAACAGATCGTTAACCAGCAGAACTTATTACGCCGAATGTCCATAACAACGCCACTGTACGCAGTCACGGTCAAACTGGTTTTGAGATTTCTATATTTTTCTTGTATTTGTTTATTAAAGAACGGCAGAGGGTGCCTAGTGACCGGACTTGACAGTGGCGACAAGCGACTGCGAAATACAACAGCAACAACAGCAATGTACAGCATAAAACGTCGACCACACCTCGAATAGAGAAGACGACATACTAGGCACCAGGTAACACTGCTGTAAATATATCAGCCACAGGGATAATGCGCAACATTGCATGCATCCATCCCAACACAACCAGGAATCGCGTGCACGCGGTATCCTACAGAATCCAACAACACGATCGATCGACCAGCAACGCAATTAAATTTTATGTACCTGGTACGAAGTATACCTTTATCCCCCTTTTGCAACGGATCGCGAATTAGCCCTTGTTAGCATAATTTTCTTACGGGGATGCTGCGCGTTCTCTCCGCCACAGGCAGGGGCGGGAGGGCGGCCGTTCGGATCCACCTAGCTATTTGTTTTTTTACAGTGCGAACCTCCTGTCGAATCTCAGCTTCATTTTTTCATGACGCACGCTGAGATAACTCCAGCAGCAATCGCTTAATACAGTAGTACGCTAGTTTTGGCGCAGCGAGTAAAACCATGGACTTTTGCCGCGCACATAAGCACTGCACGTACGAAAAATATATCTAAACGCGTGCTTTGACTACTCCTTTCTAGTGCGGTTGAACTTGGCTTTTTGAAAATGGTGATTTAGATCACAAAAACAGAACGTTTCTCAAGTAAGGCGAGAAGTTACAGCAAACAATCACTTTTTTACCCCTGCTACTCCCTCTCGTCTGATTCGAAATACACTACCTGGTACCTGGTACTCGTTGTGTACTAGAGCTGCAGTACGAGCTGATTCACGCAAGAAGCCCCAATTCTGTCCGCCACGAATGCCGCATGCAATATTCACTACTGTAGAATGTGACATACTTTGTATCATACTGACCGCCATGAACAGAGGAAGAGGGTGACATAGTCACTTTTTTTGTTAAGGGCCTGGGGCTGGCGCTAGCGGCGATAATGTGTCCCGACCAACCACAGGCCTTCAAAAAGGTCAATAGTAGTCAGGCGTTTCCGCAGGAAGAATCCATTTTTTTTTTAATTATTATTTTTAAAGGAGCCGGTTCCACGTACTCCAAGGCATGTCTGTAAAACGTTTCGAGCAAATAATCGAAGAATTGACCGCGTAGGACCAGTATCAAGTCATAATTAACGCTAAAAGTTGATCCTATACTGAAAATAAGTAATTACGAGGCAACGCCATATTTTGGGCACTTTTACCGCACAAAAGTCCAAATGTCGACGCCGTTTTTTGGAGATGGACCCTGAAATTTGGCACACGTGTTCTGCGAGGCCCTGCCAAGCCGTTGGCGAATGGTTTATTTTATTTTAGTTTTCGTCCGCCCGAAATTTTGGATGTCTTAAGACCCAAATATCCCAAAAAAACGAAAAAACGAAAACATCTGGCGAAAAAGAAAAAGAGAAAACCCCATTCGGTAACGGGTCGGCAGGGGTTCATAGAACACGTGTGCCAAATTTCAGGTCCTATCCCCAAAAAACGGATTGGGAGGTGATTTTTACCCATCCGTCGGAGGTTTAAAAAAAAAAAAAAAAAAAATTGGGAGGTGAACTGAAATTGGGGCGGTAGGCCT
>JAYJMC010373597.1:0-10341 GCA_036873965.1 Neoagarum fimbriatum | reverse complement strand
GACGCCCTATGGAATCACACCATCATCGATTTCGGGCTGCTGGAACATCGCTTCTGGAGTCGCTGAACACTATCACCGTTTGAGGACTGCTGGAACATCGCCTCTGGGGTCGCTGAACAACATCATCGTGGTCGGTGCTGCTGGGACACCATTTCTGGGATCGCTGCACTGTTATCACCTGGATCGCCACGAGGACATCTCCATCGCCTGGGGTTGCACCAGCTTGACGGCAAGATATGTTTTGCACGTCTTCTTTGTACGGGTCAGGCAGAAACGTGGTAGCCTGCTCGTAGTTCTACGAAGTATTGCCTTGGTCAACAAACTGATCATTGAAACGCTGTTGTTCTTGGGATGCAGTTGCGGGTTTCCACAGTAATACGCCTTGTCTCTCTCTAACACAAACCTGTATTTGACTGTGCGTCCGCCCTTTGGGCAGTACAATACCATGGCAGTGTGGAATGTGTTTCAGAAGAAAAACTTGATAGTTAATATTGCTGTTCGACTGGTATCCATTCAGAAGTAAGCCTACGACCAAAACCGGTGTCGTAGTGTGTAGCGTAGGAACTAATATCGTACCGAGTATGTCTGTCTGGTACCAGGTATATGTATAGTGAGACCCGCGCGGGTTCTAAGGCCTGTCTGTGATATTTGTGCGGTTTGCATGCTCGTCCATGGTTCAAACCTGTCACAGCAGTAGTATGCCTTTATGTTGCCAGGTTACGTGTAGTAGTTGTTGCGTTAGCTGTAGAAGGACAGATCACGCGCCGCAAGCGAAACAGGAACGGTTGATGTTGTTGCGGCGCGGCAAAGGAGTAATGGACCTTTGTTGCGGCATAGCAACGGATTCCACACGTAAATATACAAGCAAGTAAAGTACACAAAGTAACAAGAGTTGTAATCGTCAAGAAAACACGACAATGCATTATACAGTATGAAGTACTGGTATGCTATATGACGTAGTTAGTTGCCGTAAGTATCAAGCAGGAGTACGTTACGTTAGACCAAGTTGATTGATAAACTAATTTCGATGGCTAACACCAAATTTGCTTTGTCGCCTCCATCGAGGGGTCGTGTTGGTGTAGGTACTTTGCTACAGCAGTAGTAGCCAATAGCCTACCGAGTCGTTGATCGGTAACACAGTCGTCTATAGCAGGTAGGTGCTTGGCGCAGCTTGTCTAGTCAATGCTCATGCAGTAGTCGCATGGAGTACTATTAAAGTAAGGGTATAGGCATAGTTGGTACGCAAGCACAGCAGACAGCATGGTTATTCGGTCAAATAACAGTCTGGGGCATTCATCAAAATGCGGCGTAACTACAGTAAGAAGGTTACAGGAAAAGGCCATTGGTATACCGGTAGTCGGTCGTCGGTGGTCGGGACGATTAGATAGTACGAAGTCTCAGAGCTTCCACGAGCAAGCATCAAGGAAGGTTGCTGTGGGTCGGTCAGTAAAATGGGCCGTAGTAGGGTACCTGTTGGTTATATAGCGTAGTCCACTAGACCATTCAGTCTGCGCTGACTGTGTGGTCTAGTGGGTAGTGCTATATAACCAACACAATATATGTTTTCGGGTTCGTATAATCTCACCGACTTATGAACAGTAATCTCCGGGGCCTTCCCCTCGCCAAACGCTACTGGTCAGAATAGAGGAATCTACCTTCCCCTTTTTTCCACCTGGAAAAGTGATGATCGCAGAGAGAATCGAACTCACGCATATCATTTGTTGGTTAGAAGGGATAACCTACTAGACCACCCAGTCAGCGGATAACCTATCGTACTAGACGACCCAGTCAGCGCTGACTGAGTGGTCTAGTAGGTTATCCCTTCGACCCAATAAAAGATACTGGTATGTTTTTGTGAGTTCGACTCAGTCCCGACATAGATCTCCGGGGCGAACCCCTCGCCAAACGCTGCATGTGATAAATGAGGAATCCACCTTCCCCATTTTATTAGTGTTCGCCGAGAATCGAACCCACGCAAATATTTTATTGGGTTAGAAGGGATAACCTACTAGACCACTCAGTCTAGTAGGTTATCCCTTCGACCAATGTTATTTTATAGGAAACGATAAAAATAATGTCTTGAGTTAGTGTGGAGATAATTCAACAAGAACCCATAGGTAGGTTGGGGTATTAATAGTGTGGATTATGTAGTTTCCAACTTCGAGGAGAAATATATATATATACTATGACGGATGCTACGGAAGGGGCGCACCAATTGTTTTCTAGGGCTCCTCGCTTGAGGGGCTCTCTACTCCCCCAAGATGCTGGCTTTGAGAAACAATGGACGGGCAACCTGATGAAAAAAAACATCTGGCCTAGGTATCCGACGAAACATATTGCAAACAAAAATGAGTTTTGGGTAGTTCCTCGTTCAAGGAGCACCGTCAATCAGAAACTAAATGGCCAAAACGTACAGACTACGCATTATTTAGGTATTTAGTTATGTTTTCGTTTTTGGGAGATATATAAGTATTATATGTGATGTGTCGGGTAGATTGGGTTGGATGACGGGTTTAGGTTGGGTTGGGTTGGATGAAATTAATTTAGTAAATGTCTTGAGTGCGTGTGGATTACTTAATTTCCAACTTCGAGGAGACATTATCTAAAGGGGGGGGGGATAACTAATCAATTGTGTTCATTATAGTGGGTCATTTTAAATGCTATTTTTGTTCTGCGTGGCTTTTGTTCATCAAATAAAAGCTCACCATGCCCTGCGGTGACAGCGTTTGTCCCTGCCGACCGCGTGCATGCAATATGTTGTATCACGCACGTACATGCATCATTAATATCAAACAAACGCACAATAATCCGCGCCATTAAAAACTACACGCGCAGCGGTATCATACCTGGAAAATAATTCATACCTCACGCTAGTAATTCTCTCTTGGAATTTCTCGCATCAACACAGTAGTGGTACAACTGCAGTATCTTCTTCTCTTCACCTGACCTAGGAGATGTTTCCTCTGCCGTGCGCCAAATGAAGTAGTGCGTGCACTGGCTGAATAGAGGACGGATAACAAGGGGAGCAGAAGAGAAGTCTTAAGAGATGGTGGTCCTCTCTTTTGTGCCTTTGCCGTGTTGATTGTATAGAAGTCGACGCGTTGCTTGTATTCTACAAGGTTGTGGGGTCGACGGGGGAGTGAAGATTTGTGTGTGCGCGTGGTTGCGCGCTGCCCAGAGAGAGGTGGTAGTAGTGCAGTTCCGGGAAAACAAATTAATCCGGTCCCGGGGAAACCCAACAGGTGATGTGGAAACTATTCAGCCTGTCTGTCGTCACGGGTACGAAAGGATACTAGTACAACCCATCCAGCAGAGGAACGTATCATATCCGACGTGAAAATAGCTGGTACTATTAAAACTGCTGAGTATACGTATCGAAATATTAGATGAAATATAGGGTGCAGTTGTGCATTTTTTATGTTATATTTTATTGTTTTGTTTCCTCTACCGAGCTGTGACTCTCTTTCTTCCGTTGGGGTTGTGTCTCCGTTTTTCCTCTTCATTTTGTTTGTTTCATACCAGGTGTTTCATTTTCGTTTCCCGTTTCTTCTTATTTTTTCATCTTTTATTTTTTATCACTCCTTTTTGTTTTGTTTTGTTTTTGTTTTCTTTCGTATTCTCTCTTTCAATATATGTCAGTTGCTGGCGTAAGTATTTGGTGCCTGTCGTACACAGTACGATGGCATGATGAAATTGCGTTGTCTAATGCATTACAAGGCATTATCTCTGTGTCGTAGTTTGTGACCACAGAGCGTGTACCTTCTAGGCTTCGGGAATACAAACCCCGAACGCTTCCTGGGAGAAAAGGGCCCTCTAATGAGGACCCTCTAATGAGGACCCTGCTCCCACTCTCATCTATAGGATCTCTTCTTGCGAGACGGGAGGGAGGTCTTGTGGAGGCACCTCCTTGTCACATATCGAGAACGAAATTGCTCGTCAAGGCCTCGGCCAAACCCGTCCAAGACCCCGACAGGGCCGACAGCATTGGAGGAGGCGACCTCTATAGATAGGTACGTTAGGTCCTCTTTCCCGGACAGCCAGTCCTCCACCTTCGACGACGACAACACCTGAGCAGACGCGGTCGGCAGCGTCGGTGGCACCAGCTCCGGACCGGTCGCCGTCGGCAGCACCAGCGGCGCCGGCGCGGCGCCGTCGACGAGAAACGGTCGAGGACCACTCGCCGACGAGCAACTCTTGGACGTCTAATGTGGAGCATGTGGTGTGTTGGTAGTCTTATCGCTGTCTTGGGGCTTGTTTTCGGGTTATATTTGGTCTCAACGTTTTTTGTTGATACTTCTTTGGTTGTGGTTTGCTTTTTCTTTAAGGTCGCGCGTTTCTTGTTTTTGGTTCGCTGTTTCCTTATTTTAGGTCATATCTTTGTTTCTGGCGCTCTGGTTTCGGAGGAAAGGCGGGTCCTTGCGTGGTCGTTGTTTGTTGTTGGTTTTGGGTCGCGCGTTTGTTTATTCGCTCGCTGGTTGCTGTTTGTGCCGCGATTTAGGTTTGGGCGAAGTCACGGATGGGGACCTATTCCATTATCGTTTTTGGACCATAGCCTTCGCCTTCTCGCTAGTTTGCTCGTGATTGATTCGTCGCTACTCAGCTCACGGCTTATCGCGGCAGTCGTAGGTTAATCGTTATCTTGGGGCAGGTCGACGGAGCCGGGATGTGTGTAATTCGCGCCGTCGGTTCAACTCCAACGAGTCTCGATCGCTGTCTGGCAGAGTCAGTCGGTTGTCGGTGATTTTGTGGAGATGTTTTTGACACATAGTTCGGTCGTCATACTGGCCGAAGATGTGCGCCGCTAGCGTTTTTAGATGACACCTCTTCCATGGGGGAACCTGCCGATGAAAAAATATATATATTTGCCACCATTCTGGGGCAACTCGCGCTTGCGCACGATGCGCTTGCGTATTTAATTATCATCACATCCATATCGTCTCGCTCGAACATGAAAATTAATTAATGTCTTGAAGTAGTATGGACTAATAAAATCCCCCAAATCCCTCTTTCGCAAAATAAATTTATGAACTGTCCCCCCCTGCGTAAGAGTATATATATATATATATATGCTATAGTGTCAGATATTACATGAATGTATTACTTGCGTTCGCGACACCAAACCATGTTGGTTAAGGGCCAGCCTTAACGAGGAACTCAAAAGCTTGGAATTGAATACTAAAATTGAAATTGAATTGTATTTGGGATTTGTTTCATAGAAGAAAAGTGTTCGAGTCTTAGAAAAAAATGGCAAATTGAATTCAATTTCAATTTTAGTATTCAATTCCAATCTTTTAAGTTGCTCGTTAAGACTCGCCCTAACGCTTTCGTGCGCCAAAGCTCGGCCAACGGATGAAATGAAATAAAGGTAAAGTACGAGCTTCTACAGCACCATTCTATCGTATTATATGCTTGCCTGAATTCTGCCGGGAATTTTCCTGTCATGTCTGAGACGCTTTGGAGCTTTTTGTTTGTTTGTTTTGTACCATCCCGTGTATTATCTTCGTAGGTTCGAGATGGTTGACAGACACTGGCAGATACGAATGCATATTATTTGTTTTATTCTTTTATTACCCATCCCATTTATTATCTTTGCGCCTGTACTCCAGCCCCCCCCCCCTAGCAGTAACTCCGATCCGGGGTCACTAAGCGGGCTCTTCTCCCCCCTCCCCACTACGGTACGTGCCTGCAGTTTTTCTCCCGCAGAGGGTTCAGCATTCCCGCGCTCGTCGATTGGCATCGAGTTTTGCCAACTCACACACGCTCTCGCACTTTCGGCAGTCATTTCTGCAAGAAAACGTCACTTGGTGGATCCAGGACTGAAACCCACAAAATCGACCTTCTTAGTAGTCGTTCGACGCTAACCACTTTTTAACACAGGGGACGATACGTACGCCTGTATAGCTGGTACCAGTGTAAAACAATAATGACCAAACGTGGTGGAATACGGCAAACGTAGCCCGTGCTTGTACAATACGTACTGCGTACTACCTTATATATACGACGGGGCATGTAACACAACACCCTCCGACGAATTTTCAATGGCGATTGCCTCGAAACACAGACAGAGAGGCTACACCCAACGAACATTGCGGCGTTCGGAAGATATCGTCGAGATGTTTCTATGGGTGCGTTGACCGGCGTTTAAACTCTACCGGTACACCAGAAACTTGGCATTGCAATTCCGTACGAGGGGTTGTGTTGCAAAAATAGCCCGTGCTTGTACAATACCAGGTACGTACTGCGTACCACCTTATATATACGACGGGGCATGTAACACAACACCCTCCGACGAAATTCCAATGGCGATTGCCTCGAAACACAGGGGGGCTACACCCAACGAAAATGTCGGCGTTCGGAAGATCTCCTCGAGATGTTTCTACGGGTGCGTCGACCGGCGTGTAACCTCTACCGGTACTCCAGAAAGTCGACATTGAAATTCCGTACGAGGGGTTGTGTTGTACACCGTCGTCGTCGTGGTCGTCGTCATCTTCGACGACGATAACGGTACGTAAATTCTTACTCTTTTTGGCGAAAATATCACCTCATCTTACGCGTAATTACCTCCGACGAAATTACGTCCGACTTAATTTCCTCCCGACATATTTGAACGCAAAAACCCCTAAAATACTTTTCCGCAGGACTCTTGAGGCAAGTATTGTGGTCAAGAGGCGTTTTTCATTTTCGAAAAAATTACGTTGATTGTCGAATAGCGGGTTTTCAGACGAAGCGGCTTTGTTCAGATTATCGTCATGTTCCCGCAAAATCGTTCATTCTACACATAGAACCGAGCTTCCCCCAGGAGGGAGCTCACCGCGTACCGTGGTAAACAACACAGATTTCACGTGTGATCAAGGTTTGACACATATGTGTTGCGTTATGACAACAGCCGATCGCTCAAACTATCTGTTTGTCTCTAGGAGCTATAGGCCTCGAGCACGAGTGGCGCATCGCAGACAACGAGACTTCAGCTTTGAGCGGCACTTTCGCTCACAACAGCAGCGAAACCACACACACCAAACCACACCACACCACCAACCGGCGCTTATGTCATGTCTTCCCGCCGACGGCGGACGTTAAGAGCGCAGTATCGGTGACAAGCCATCAGTTCCTCCATGACCGCGACGGCAAAGCAGTGCTGTGCCGTCGTCCTTTAGGCCAGAATGCCAGAATGCGTTCCGCTAACTTCGGAGAGCGTGCCGTACCGTAGAACATGCAGCTACACAGCACACCCACTTAGATAAATGTAAGAACCGATTCCCTCTAAAACCAGGGGGGCACACGCAAGGAACATGGCGCCTTTGGAATTATGCCGTCGAGACATCTCCATAGACTCGTAGCTCGGCGCTTGCACCTACTTCTCCCCTTTGTCGAGAAAGTCGGGTTTGAAACTCGTCCGCGGGGTTGTGTTATCTTGCGTGATACCCGGTATACGCTTCGTCCTCCAGAAGGCGCCTGCTGTTATCGGTAAGAACCATAAATTTGGCATGAGTCTCTATTCCCTATCTTGTCGCCACCATTGACAGGTAACACAGCCACTAATGGCTATTGTATAATGGCATTTAGTATGGCGCCCTATCCTGGGCACGGTTTCTTCCGACAATTTTCTTAGAGATATCGTGAGAAACCCAGCCTCAACATATCACGAACGAATTTCTTAAGGGCGGGCGCCCTGTGTACAGCAACATAACATGTATCGCCCCGTACTGATCTCCCTAGTGTCTCTCATATTTTGACCATGACTCTGTTGCGTTGCAACGGATGGATGCAGGAAGTACAACATACTTAGTGGTACTGCTATGTTGGCATGTGACCGCCGTGGGCTATCCACGTACGGCTCCGACATCTAATCAGATCGCTATGCCTGTCGCGTTCGAATTCTAGACCATTTTGTCACTAAACGTCTGCTCGTTCTTCGGCGTCTCGTTCTTTGACACGCGTTTCCCGGGGACTGCTGGCCCAGTTACATATCGGTATGAGGTCAGTACCAGGTATTATACAGAGGGCACCCGTTCGTAATTAATAAAGTCATACTCGCAAAAACGTGAGGTCCGTTTTCTCACCATAAATAAGAAACTTGACCCACGAATCGGTGCTCGGGATTGGATGCCACACTAAACCCCACTCTTCGTGAATTAGGCAATAGTAGACTGAGCTCAAACGTGGCAGCATAATATTAAGTTTGGCCTGGACACCAAATTGACGTTCATCACTACTTATTACAGCAGCCGCCTTCGGTATGGCCATTACGAGCTTATCCTCTACTCAGGGTACCCCCCAGGATGACTGTGATACGCGCGACTCCGCGCAACACGCACGGTTTGAGCCTAAACCACCCGCGTGGACTACCCCACGAACGGCAGCTCGTCTACTTCGTGTACATCAGAATTTGCTGCTCTACTCGTACAGGCGGGATCAAGCTTGAACTCGTCGTACGCGCGATCGAAGAATACCACGCGGGTTTCAAAGATGAGAGTCGCGACGAAATTCTCGATCTCACAGGTGACGATTTGTTTATGTTTCTAATATTTCCATCGCCGGCACTTTAGGCCACGTTCTGGACATAGACCCTGGTTGTTTGCCCACGTGGTCTACGAGCCCCTGTCAGCCCGTTACTGGATGGGTTATTGTTGTTGTTGTTGTTGTTGTTGTTGGTGGTTTTCGCCAGATGCTTGGTCGTGTATTTTTTGTTTTACATCTGATCCCGAAAGTCGGGCGAAACAAACGAACAGAAACGATAATCATTTGTTAACGGGTTGGCGGAAGCTCATACATGTGGGTGTGCAAAGCATCAGGATCTATCTCCGAAGTACGGCGCGAAGTTTCACAGCGTTTGGGCGGTAAACACGTGAAAATTTACGGCATTTCCTCGTAGCTACTTCGTTTCGGCGTATAATCGACATTGGGCGTTAAATCTTACTAGTACTTGAAATTAATTATAACCAATCAGGTCTTCGAATGTTTGCGCGAACGAAGTTACAGACATGCTTCAGGGTGCGTCGCGCCGGCTCCTTTTATTTGGTGTTTTAGATATCTCAATGGGCCGGTTGTTTAAGCACCCATATATACTTGCAGCTGGGAGGGGTTAAATAACCAGTTTCGAGAGGACATAAAAATAAACAATAAAGTGCAAATTGTTTACGTTGTAGCCAACATGAATATCTACCAGCATGCAAAAATTGGCGTAGTTAATACCAAGTTCCAGAGAGATAACAGGGACACCGCCGACGATCATTTTCTGTAATATATATACAAGACTACTGTAGTAAATGCTATAAAACAAATACTCAAATATTTACTTGTGTAGTAATCTCCGACAACGCCAAGTTTTGGCCATATGTTGGACTTGTTTTTAC
The DNA here is from genome assembly GCA_036873965.1 of Neoagarum fimbriatum. Classification (NCBI taxonomy): domain Eukaryota; class Phaeophyceae; order Laminariales; family Agaraceae; genus Neoagarum; species Neoagarum fimbriatum. The sequence continues at coordinate 988 of JAYJMC010373597.1, read as the reverse complement.
ACAACGTTCGCCCAAATCAATGTTTTTGACATCCGGGTAGGTCCCTCCCTTCCGTGTTCGTGGTGGTCAGTATGATGCCAGGTACCAAATATGTTACATTCCAGTGCATATTGCAAGCGGCATTCATTCGTGGCGGACAAAGATTGGGGCGTTCAACTCGTACTACTATCATCTCGTATGCGTTCGGCAATTGGCCAGACGTGTCGTTCGCCGATCGCCTGCCGAGTTTCTGTGATTGAGCAATCCCACGGTAGGGGTGTCACTGTTTGGCTCGCTTTTTTCTGACCGGTTGAGCTCCTCAAGAGAGTAACTACTGATTAGCATGATAACTTTACGAGCATATTTGTTTCAGTGCTAGCGCAAGAATGTGTTGGTCGGTGTTGCGCGAACAAATTTCTTCGAAGTCATTTTTCGGGTGAGAAAATGAGCTCCTCATGTGAGGAGCTCAGAAAAATAAGGCACCATCCCTACCGTGGGTTTGCTCGATTGTCGGTACAGGGTCTACAGTAGCTTCTATATCGGTAACATTCAAGCTCGATTGCTCCTTCTACGCTGCAATGGACCGTTTTCGAGGCCTCGTGCTGGCACTGGTGGCCGTGGCGTTAACACCCCTGTACCACGTGATTATGAGAAGGCCGGTACTCTGACTGGGGTGGTCTCATGGGCCTACGCCCGTCCTGCGGTGAGATTTATGCGGTGCGGAGCGATGTGGTGCTGTGCGGTGTGATACCAGTGCGGTGCAGTCGGAGCGGTGCGGCGTGGTGCGGTTTGGAGGCGTGGGGTACGGTGCGGTTTGGTTCGGTGCGGTGCAATGCGGTGCGGTTGGGTGCCGTGCCGTGCGGCGCTGTGCTTCCTTGTTGTAAGCGGTGTGGTGAGGTCCGGTTCGGTGCCGAAAGGAGCATTGCTGTGCTGTGCGGTGCGGTGCGGTGCGGTGCGGTGCGGTGCGGTGCGGTGCGGTGCGGTGCGGTGCGGTGCGGTGCGGTGCGGT
>JAYJMC010371439.1:0-10362 GCA_036873965.1 Neoagarum fimbriatum | reverse complement strand
CTAACCCTAACCCTAACCCTAACCCTAACCCTAACCCTAACCCTAACCCTAACCCTAACCCTAAACCCTAACCCTAAACCCTAACCCTAACCCTAACCCTAACCCTAACCCTAAACCTAAACCTAAACCTAAACCCTAACCCTAACCCTAACCCTAACCCTAATGCCTTGATCTCACACTTTGTGTGTGGGTCCGGTTCGAACGGTGGTGAGACGTGGTGGAAATGTGGAACGCAATAGTAACCGTTTATCTTACTGTACACTTGACGGAGCGTTGTGTCCCGCCCGCGTTTTCTCGGCCTTGTGGGTCAAAATCAATAGTGTGCTGTTATGACCGATCACTGACATGGTGGAGGTGCCGCCTACACTCTATATTTTAGGTACAAAACCCGCATCACCTGAATCCATCATTCCCTGAAGTTTATCGATGATATCTAAGAACACTTCGCACGTTCAGAGAGCTGTGGCCTAGCCCCACAGAACACAATGTAGCAGGTTGAGTATGTATCACAAAACACTGACAGGTCAAAACGTATCGCGATCACCAAATTCCTCTTTTGTCTGGATTTTTTTGAGTTTAGGTTTTTGGATATTGGAATATACATATAAACTACTGTAGTAGTACACTGAACTACGCTCGAGCGGGGCCGGTATAGCGGACAAAAAACAAATTAGCAAGAATAGCTAACAGGGCCACCACCCAGAGGCACGGAAGCACTCACCCACGTACAAACCGACCCACCCCACCGACCCACCAACCCATTGACACGCCCACCAACCCATCCACCAACCCACACACCATGTGCTACAACAGTGCAGCAGTACGTACGGCAGAAACGCACGCAGCAGGACCATGGTCGAGTGCTGGAAGCACCATTGTCCAGAAAACAAAACAGCAAAACACGGCAAACACCCATAGCCACGAACCGACTAGCCACCCGCCCACCCAACCACCCACCCATCCACACACCAACCATCGCTTCCACCATGTGCTACAGCAGTAGCGCAGTACGTACACCAGCAGATGCGTTGGTTCATGCCGAGTTTGTTGCTATGTGGTGCTGGGATTTCAGTATCTTTATGTTCCTCCGCCATGGCGGGGGCTAAACAAACCGTACCCGGGAGGGCGCCTCTCCAGGCCGCCTGCTCGCCGGGTTGGGCATTCGCGCCCGTTCGTTCGGCGGGATCACCGAGGGCTGCCGTGTGGGGGGGGCGTGGCTCGGTTGCGGTGCGGCGGGCCATCCGGTGACGTACGATAGAGCCGGTTCATCGAGGGGCGTACTGAAAGCGACATAGTCTGAAGATCCAAAACGACATCATCGTCATCACTCACTACTGCATTATATAAGTGTGATATGTTTACGTACAACTACGCTGCCTGTATTGAACTTCTTAACAGTTCGTGCACCGCATTACTACTCAATGCCTACGATCACAGGCGCCATTGGAGGTGAAGAAAGCAACTTCAACATCAGCAGCGGCGAAGCATCTCCCGTTGAACTATTTGGCGCGGAAGGTGAGGAGGCAAACTTATGGTGGTAGCTATCCTGGTTTTTCACAGCACCGTTGCGAAAATCCCGAACCAATCTCTTTGTCTTCAGTCAAGGAGTTCACATGTCGGAAACCCCTTAAAAATGCACACCCGTAGCACATACAGACGGAAACTGCTGTCGGCGGGGTCATTCTTCCGTGCTTAATGTCATCGTGGAAACAAGTTGAGCTGACTCAACCGCAAAACGGGTACAGTCTGCTTATTGTGGGCCAGTGTAACATGCTTTACGCGTGATCACTACTGAAACAATAACAGCGAAACTACTGTCTTAACATTGGGGGAATAAACGGAACACGGTGACAAATCTTGACAGCTGCTGCTGTTCGGAGAGAATAGCGGCCAGACAAGCAAGTCACATGGTTCGGCTGAATATGCCGGGATGGTCCAGCGTTCATTGGTGTAGAGGGTATCCCTGCGGCAGATTAACGACGTACACGGCGCGTTCTTGGTTCTCAGTGGAAATGTCTATTTAGGTATTGTATACTGGCCATACAACGACAGCACCATTGCGATGCGCGAAGAGTCGTAATGATTACCAAACTTGCTGATTGTGTGGAAAGGCCAAATACACCCACCGCTACACTCTCTTAGGCGGGGAAAATGGAACACAGAGGGCTCGAAAATCATCGGGTTGTCAGCCACCGTTTCCATCTTCCGTTTAGATGATACTCTGTATACGGGGGGGGTACGGCGGGGGGGAAAGCCGTCATATCTAGCGTCCGATCAAAGAGCAATCCCACGGTTGGGGTGGTGCCTTATTTTCTGAGCTCCTCACATGAGGAACTCAATATCTCACCCGAAACATGACTTCGAAGAAATTCGTTCGCGCAAGCCGATCAGCATTTCTATGTTCTCTAGCCATAAAACAAATGCTCCCTAAAATTATTATACTAACCGGTAGCTACTCACTTGAGGAGCTCAACCGGTCAGATCTGTTGGAGCCAAAAAATGGCACCCCTATCGTGGGACTGCTCCAAACCTCGTTCCAACGTATAGCTATTGCATCAATTCTCCGTTCATCGTTCAGTCAGAAAACGTATATTTCAAGAATATCCAGTCGTACCGCTACGTGAGTCCTCCCACATGCCTCCAACGCCATGTAGAAGAAAATAGAGTTATCCTACTTGGACAGTGCAGAGCTCCAGCATCTGGCCGAATCGCCTCTATGATTGTTTTGGTATTGTACGTCTACACGCAAATTGCTCGGAATTTTGTTTTCGAAGCATCACAATGGAACTCTGGAAATTGGGAACACTGTGCACCGTGGACGATGTTTTACCCTGTGCCGAACGTTTGGAATGACAGTCAAGAACGCTTCCAAACAATATTTCCCTCCAGCTGACGTTGCGTGTTACCCGTGTATCGCACCCCGAGGCAGGCTCCAATCTTGGTTCTTACGGGAGCGTTCAATTCGTGGGGAATGCCGCACGCAGTGGCGGAGGAGCAATGCATGTTACTGGGTATGACTGGCTTCAAATCAGCAATGCAATGTTTACATTGAACGAGGCCGGGTTTGGGGGCGCCATCTATCTTGCTGGATCGACGAACAAAGAATCCGATTTCAGCGCGTGTATCTTCGATGGGAACACGGCTTCAGACGGAGGAGCTGTCTACCTGTATACGGGCACATGTGTTGATATTTTCACCGGGTGTGTCTTTCGCGAAAACGCTGCAGGTAAGTGGCGCACACTTCACTCATTGTTTGAGCAGTCCCTTGACCCAGCCTGTACTGCACACAGGAATGGCACGTACGCGACGATGTATAGCTTCGACATGGGAATGGATGGGTCGACTCGGCGGTGAAAATTGCCACCCTCCAGCAACGAATCCAATATGTTGGGAACAAAATTATATGGTTCGTCATCGCAACTTGACACGGGCGCGTGCTACGATAGGTGTAGCTCGATACGGCCAGAATATGGTTGACTGCCGGGTTCCTCGAGTGAGGAAACTACACGGTATCGTCGGAATACCATTTCGGCTTTACAGAGATGTTATCTGCATTCAGTACCCAGACCGTGGAATTGTTCGTCGGGTTGCGTTCTAATTGTTCCTGAACGTAAGCGCTTGGGCGAGGTACGAGAGCTGAAACTCAGGACGTATGTGTGCCCCCCTGCCGTGGCGTGCTTCACCGTGATAACATGTCACCGTCAAGCAAAATCACTGTTAGTTCGTCGCCTGAAGTCGAAGTTATATAAATCGTGGTAACTGCAGGCACAATCGGCATTCCTTCCCCACACAAACTCGAACGTCTCGATGACGATACATGTTTTGTGTCACGCTAACCGCACGTTGGCCGAACGTATGCGTACCTCCCTCGACGTATGTCTGCCTCCAACGATACACCAGTGTTCGCCGGAGGTGCCATCTTCCACACAGGGAATCTACGAGTTACTCAAAGCTCGTTTATGGCGAACGAGGCCGGAGCTGACGGGCCTGCCGTTATGAGCATTGGATTTCTGGATGAAATATCAAATGTTAATTTCTCGGAAAACGCATATTACTGCCATGAGGGAGAGTATGGCTACATCAAGAAGACCCAGGCAAGGAAGACACGAGCAACCCTTGGGGCTTCGACGGCAGCCCGGAATGTTACTAAGTGTTATGGAACAGTATTGGTTATTCATCATAAACTGTATCTTCCGTTTTAAACACTATGTGTCCTCAGAGGATGAAAGCGATAAACCCAAAAGTTGGCATCAGGAAAAATCGTACATGCAAGAGTCTGCGCTGTTGAGATAGGCAAACACATAAGTTGCACTCCCCACACAAACGTCAAAAGTAGCTGCAGGAAACAAGCGCCACGTGATAAACGTGCTCGCACCTTCACACGATATCGTTGTTCATATCAAACACACCTTTTGTTATACGAGTACAGTAGTACAGTAGTCACTTTACCTTTTTTGAACAATTAAATGGTCCATGTAGTTTGGTGTTCCCAGATTCTCCGCAGCATCAAGGTACATGCTTCTCCTGGAAGCGATGGCCGATCGTTAATTCAAGGAAACCCCTCCAAAACGCTCGTTCTTGCGCGAATGAGTTTCTGGGAGGGAAAATAGATGGCGAAAGTTGTTTGCCTCAATAGTTCTAACAGCTCTGAAATGATGATACTTCAATATTGTGCGAGGCGTACGTTTTGGGAGAGCCCTGAGACCTCAGATTTCGACAGCCCTTGGATTTTCCCTGGGGCTATTATCCTTCAATTTAATGTAGAACATAAATGACGAAGAAAGAGGCAGAAAACCGAACCCGGTACACCAGGAAAACAATGGAACAAGTACACACCCAGACGATATAGAAATCAAGGACTCCAAACGATTCCTTTCGGAGATCGGCAAGGGACACTTCTTTATTTTCTTGATTGAGACGATTTCTCGCGAGGCCTTCGTGGTGTCGTGAACATTCGCTATTTTCGCCCTTGACAAGCTGTAGGTTACTTGATTTTACAGTGGGGGAACAACAACAACAACAGTCAGAACAGTCAAAACAGTATGTGTTCGCTCAGCCCTGGTGATCACAAATGTGGTCGTCTTATGTTGGATTCGTCGAATTTCGATAGTTCTTTGTCGAAAACAGATTGGCCCAGCTTTACGGAATATTTGTGCGGCACGTTTTTACCGCTTAACGATGTGTCGGTGTGGGCCGGTATGAACACTTGCCCATGTATGCGCCGTAGCACGTGGGTTTGGGTGCCTTGGTTGCCCTAGAGAGGAAGTTGTTTCCCCTAACATCCATGTCAGGTTGTCCGCGTCATCGCGTTTTTCGAATACTGCTCGGGTTTGCGTGAGAATGTTCCCCGGGATTCTCGCCTCAATACGGTATGGCCCGTACGATGCTAAGCATGTTCTTCAATTTTTCCCTGCTAACTGACGCCCGCGTCGATTGGACCACAACAGGACGACTTTTGCACAGATTGCTTGTACGAAATATGTGCACGATGCTCCACCGGTGGTGACCACGGCATAAACCGCGACTCAGTTACGGTGGACGGCCTAACTGTCTGCGAGAAGGCCCCCCATGGCGCTAACGCCACATCAAGGGGCATAACGCTCGAGACTCTCGTTCTGGAGAAGGGCTACTACCGTACCTCGAAAAAAAGTCACGTCGTTCTCGAGTGCCACCATAGGGACGCCTGTGTTGGTGGCAGCGACCCTGAGAGCATCTGCGATGAGGGCTACGAGGGCCCATGTAAGAGCGAAAGACACATGTATTTATAGATTGGAGTGCAAGTATGCACGTTAATACCGAAGATGTAGGCATACGACTCGCCTTTATAGATTGTTCGTCTGTTCGCTTGCAGCCCGCCAAATTTGTTCTTACAGCGATATCAATTTGAAGCCTCAAACGTCTCATATGTGTGCACCGCCATGTACTTGCTCGGGGTCTCCTGAAAAACAACACTCGAATGTAGAGCCTGACCAATGATCACGTCTTACCGCTCGTGCAGATTGTGCTGTTTGCAGTGAAGGATTCGCGCCAGGGGTCGCCTACAGCTGCCGGGAATGCTCCGGAAATGTCAAGACGATGGCCTTAGGGATTTCGGCGGTCGTAGGTTTGGCGGTGTTACTCGTGGTGGCTCTGCTGCTTTGGCGTCTGGGAAGCGTGGCGGATGAAAGGACAGGAGAAGGCATGGCGGTAGCTCGCAGCTCCGGGGGGCGGAACCGATGGTCTTGCCGGAACTTCCCGATGAAAATGCTTCCACTTACGGCGATCAAAACCGTCGTGACTGTTTGGCAGATCATTTATCAGGTATACGGGGGCTATCCTTCCAATGTGGAGCTGAATATATTTGGTGTACTTGAAGAAACAATGCTTTTAGTGGTCTTGTAACGACTGTCGATAATACATATTGTTCCATCACAAGTGGGGAGAAGCCGGCTTGTCTGCCTCGACGCCACATGGACTTCACTCGCCGTCTGTGCCCTGCATATACTTTAGAGGAAATGGGTCGTCTCATTGCCGACTACTACGGTGTATAGTGGGGTTTGAAAACGTACAGGCGCGGCTTAAAACATACCAGGTATCGCCGTTCCGGTTGCTACAGGGACAAACAAGAACATATGTAGATGGCCACAAATCGCACAGCAATATATACCAGGCGGGTCCGCTAATAACAACGTATATCACAGTCGCTGCGATACTATATTTGACGGTGAAATATATGTTTTGTTTCGTTGATATGCTGTGCATCCTTAATTCAGTTCCAATGCGCGTAGCCACATTATATATCAGGATCTTGCAACGAGTTGATCCACACCTAATGCTGTGGGTGTATGGATCGAAGCCTCTGCTTGCTTCGTTTCAAGAGGGATTGAACAACTAACCTGCCTACTCCATTCTTGGTGTTTGAGCGGCCCATGTGTTTGTTTTTGGATATGTGGTTGCCAACCCCGTTACGCTTGCATTCCTGTCATTGTTCCCATTCACCTCCCCGCAGTTTGGTGCCGTTCCGGGAGAATTCTACCCGGAGGTGTACGCGAATTTCGTCTCCAATCTGACCCCGATCAACCTCGACATTGGCTTCATGTTGTCGTATTTGTGCTTAGTCACCACCGATTTTTACGATCGTCTTGTCATCGCCACGGTCATGCCTCCAGTGCTGCTCGTAACACTCGTGGTAAGCTACTACGTTGGTAAGAACAGAAACCGTAGCTCCGAAGTGGCGATGCGCGTGGTAAAGCATCGTCATCAGTCAGCGGCCCTATTCCTCGCGTTCTGGGTCTACTCGTCGGTTTCATACACGATATTCCAGACATTTTCATGCGACGAGCTAGACGAGGGGAAGGCCTACCTTCGGGCCGACTACAGCCTTGAATGCTCGACTAGACTTCACAGTATTTTCAAGACGTATGCGTGGGTTATGCTGTGCGTTTACCCACTCGGCATTCCCGCTGTATTCGCATGGTGTCTAGCTCGTAACAGAGGTGACCTCACTAAGCCCGACCGAGAGACATTGCCGCACCTGGAGGCATGCAGCACTCTATGGACCGCGTATAAACCTTCTCGATACTGGTTCGAGTTGGTGGAATGCACCCGTCGGATCGCCCTTACCGGAATCGCGGCGTTGGTGCTTCCTAACAGTACGGCGCAAGTATCGATGGTGCTTTTGGTTGCGGTGGGGTTTGTGTTTATAGCCGAGTCCATACGTCCCTTCCAAAAGGTGGCCGACGCGAATCTTTACCGTTGGGGGAACGCAGTTATTGTGGCCAGCCTATACGTAGCGTTCCTTCTCAAGGTAGACCTCGCAGATGAATCAGAAGAATCGATCGTGGCATTTTCTGGTGTGCTCATCGCGGCGAACGTGGTCATGATCGTCACGGTCTTGGTGCAGACGGTACTGTTAGTGAACGAGTGGTGCGGGGTAAGTAGAAGGGTTGTGGCGGTTGACGGACCTGTTGGCCGTCGATACTCGCCATGACTGAGTGATGTCAATAGGCCAACAAGGGAGGAATAGGTATGGAGTTGGATGCTTCGGGTTTCCACGGAGATAAGAAGCAATCGGAACCAGAAGAGAGAATGGAAATCCTGCACGTTTTCATACACATCGTCGGTGGGGGTTTCAATAATGACAACGGTTCTGTTGTCATGTCCTTTACTGTAGCCTACGCGGAAGGATCAGGGCGAGGGAGGCCTTCCCGTGAGAGTTCAGAATATTTCGTCATTCGAGTTGAAACCCATCAAAGCGTCGAGGTGGTGTTGGAATTTTGGGATTGGCGCTACGATAGGGGGGTACCCCCATTTTGACTATCGTGTTGAGGCCACTCCGGTGAGTGACTCATTTCCTCTCTCAAGATAGTTTTTTTGTTTTTTCTTGCTCAGCCTACCGAACAATCCTAAGGTGGTGGATATCGCCGAAGCAATGTCCAGAATCAGATATTAAGACTGTACGTGAATAGAATGGTCGCGCTTGGGAGTGGCTCAGATCGCCTGAAAATCAAGAGCCTAAAGGCGCCCCCCCGTACCGTAGCACCACTCTAGGGACAATATATGATCCAACGATTGGCCAAGGTCGATGCTCACGACTACTGTGAAACAGGACGACATCCGATTCGCTTGGTATTCCTTAACTGCCCATGGAGGCCGACTGGGTGGTTTTTCTGTTGCAGACCCAGACGACAGTCGATATCAACCGTGGTTGCGCGGGCGTCAATCATGTATCCCGCGCTGTCGATCGTAGCTTATCGCGAACGAGTGTATGCACAGCAGCTAGAAATATATCTATCACGATCTAACGATCTGGCACACGATGGAGAGAGCGACAGAGCCAGTACAGAGTTGTCGACGTAGCTATATACAGCTACCCCACTGTAGTCTGGTAATTATTACCATGGTCTGAAGTAGCCGTACTTTCTTCCATATATTATAGGTTGATATAGAAAACACTTGATCTCTTGACTAAGGCGAAATTTCTTTGGGCGGTAGCCCTCACTACCCGTTAGAGTACTCTACTTAGAGTACTACTCCAGTCGGCTGGCGAGTTAGTAGGGATGGCCCGCACGTCGAGCACATTGGGTAGTAGGTACTCGAATACCAGCCTAGCATATTTGAAGCCGAGGCCAGGAGGCCTTATGTTTGCCGTTGATGGCTTATTGGTTTGCTTTGGTGAATGTTCTAAAGGTACCGGCCTCTCGATGGGGCTGTTCTGGGTTCGATTGCCTCCAACGAGATTCGTTTTTTTGTAGACGCTGATAAGAGATACAGTATGTATATGTGCACGTCGATGACAGCTCGTGCGAAAAAGGACTTACGGTGAGTCGGCGTAAGTACTGTCAACTACACAGCGGGTGGCAGTTACAAGCCCAATTCACGACCAAACCAAGCCAGCGGTGCGTGCCATCGGACAGAGGGGGAGGGGGGGGCTTTATGGCAGTGCGGTACAAGGCACCAACAGGCGCAATTTTCGACCAACACAAGAAACGTCAGCAGTGAGTGCCGTAGGGCAGAGGGGGGCGCGGTACCGCATGCTCATGAGATACAAAGCAAACATAAGCCCAATTCGCGATAAAAACAACGTCAGCAGTGAGTGTCGTAGAGCTGAGAGGTGGGGGTGTGTTCTATTGTAGTGCGGTGCAAGGCGCAAATAAGCCCAATTCACTACCACAGTACCGAATGCTGTAGTGAATGCCTTGGGCCAGAGGGGGGGATACTTTGGTCTGCCGCTACGGTAGGGGGGATACCCTCATTTTCACTCCCGCGTTTTGGCCGCTCGGACGACTGACTCTGCATTTAACTCAAATGTGGTAAGCTCAAAAGTATTTTATTGGCGTAGCGTAAACACTAGTCCCATGGGGGTGCATATGGCAAAATCAAAAAGCATAGTAAACATTTAAGGCTGCAAAGAAACAGGTGATTCACTCGGTGGAGCGGCCCTCAGCGGCTGAGAAAAAAGGACCCAAAAGTGACCCCCCTGCTGTAGCACCAGTCATTGTTGTAGTATGACACAAGGAAACAATTGCCCAATCCAGGACAACAACAACCAAGGGTGTTGTGAGTGCTGCAGGCCCGTGGTGGTGGGGGGGGGTACTTGATTAATGTATGGCACATGGCAACAATAGCCGAATTCACGGCAAAACCAACGAAGGCAGCAGTGAATGCCGTAGGTCAGAGGGGGGGGGGGTACTTTATGATTGTGCGGCACAAGACACAAAAGACTCAATTCACAAGCAAAACAACGAATGCAGTAGTGTGTGCCGTAGGCCAGAGGGGGGCGGTACTGTTCAATAGAGCAGTACAAGGCTACCATAGCCCGATTCGCAACATCCAAGGCTGTAGTGAGTGCCTTAGGCCCGTGGGCGGGGGGGGGGGGTACTT
>JAYJMC010371438.1:0-20290 GCA_036873965.1 Neoagarum fimbriatum | reverse complement strand
GACCCACCCAGACTAGACGGACTGCATCACGTTCCCAGTGAAGGTGTATCAGCGATCCTTGTCGGAAGATGTCGAACGACATTCACGGTATCGAGGTCTAGACGGTGCCAGAATCTAGCCCCCCCCCGTTATTTGCCTAACCTTTTCATTGAACTCCTTGACGCTGTAGATTTCCAGCGCTTTGGTCCTTGGCATAAGGCGTTCCGTCTTCCTGCCATGTTCCGCGTGTACGTGCCCCTCGTTGATCACCGTCACGCAGGCGCAAACGTTTGCGGCGCCCTTCTTGAAGAAGCGGCGGTACTGCTTGCGTGACTCCGAGTAGACGACGAGCACCGACACCAGACCGAGCCACACGGGGAACAAGTAGTGCTTGATAATTCTGAAGCTCCCCAGCTGTACGGCAATGGATATAAAACGAAACATATGTGAGGCGTTCGTATTTGTGCGGGTATGGTGAAAAAAGAGAACCCAACAAAACAACCGATAATCTGAATATGAACGAACAAAGCGCATTTATGAACACGGGAATCTGCAGCGGCACCCTCGAGTCCGCGCGCGCGTCCCTCGGCATCTCATCCTCGCCACGAAGAACCAACGGTGTTCAGGTAAAGCCGATACTGTCTGATGCAGTGGACACAACGGGCGTGAAGGACGACGTAAGCGGGGATACCGGCAGGACTGATCCAACGGTAGGGGGGGCACCTTTAGATCATGTTTTGGCCGGCGATCAGAGCCACTCGGACGAGTCACGATCCCATTTGTTTGCACTCTTAAAATTTTATGCTTTTTGATTTCGCCATATGCGCCAACTTGGAGTTGTTCACTACGCTGCGCCGCTGTGCCAAAAACAAAAAACACCTGTTTTGGAATAGGTAACGAGTCACTCGTCGCAATGGCCAAAACGCGACAGTGAAAATGGGGGTAGCGCCCTTACCTTAGCGCCAGTCGCAACACCCATCTGTCCTGCAAATCGTGTGCCTGAAGCAGCCTGCAGCGACGGCTGCAGGCAGAGTCAAGAGGCAACGCTAGCCACGTACTTAACAACAACAGTAACAACAGCAACAACAACAACAACAACAACAACAAGAACAACAAAAACAACAACAACAACAACAAGAACAAGAACAAGAACAAGAACAAGAACAAGAACAAGAACAAGAACAAGAACAAGAACAAGAACAAGAACAATAACAACAAGAACAAGAACAAGAACAACAACAACAACAAAAACAACAACAATATCAAGACTACGGTCACAACCGTTACAGCAATGTCAACATGGCGCGATAAATAAGAACCGACAACGGCAACAACAACGACAACGAAAACAACAACACACCTGTAGCAACCGTTTCGGCAATGTTAACATGGAGACGGAAAGCACGAATCACCAGGTTCCCTATCCCTCTGTCAACGAGGGCCAAGCCATATATGGCGTGACAATCTCTCCTAAAGGCTGATTTCCTTCCGGAATTATCATAAAGCCCGCCAACACCACCGCGACATCGTTCTAACGCTGGTATCACACCTCAAGGTCTAAACCGTCGACCGTGGCGAAGAGGAGCTCGTCGCTGCCGGAGACAAGCTCCAGTCCACGGTAGCACTGCACCACTCCGGCGAGGTATGCGAAACGGCCAGCCCAGATATGGAAGTACTTATTGCACTGCAGGAGGCGCACGCCGGGAAAGTATTAACACAAGGCCGGATTAGCGCAATCACGGCAGGGGTACCACTTTGTAGGTCAACAGTGTTTGATCGGTTGAGCTGTTCAAGTGAGTAGCTACCAGTTAGTATGATAATATTTATGAGTATATTTGTTTTAGGGCTAGCGCATAGAAATGTCGGTCGGGTTGCGCGAGCAAATTTCTTCGAAGTCACGTTTTGGGTGAGGCATTGAGCTCCTCATGTGAGGAGCCAATAAAATAAGGCACCACCCCTATAATGGGATTCCTCGTTACGGCAAGGCTAGGGCTAAGGTATCAAATACAAGGTTGGTAAGCAATCCCGGTGTATTGAGCGAGCAGAATTCGGTCGCTTGACGTCATGCGCCAGGAACCTGTGCCTTCTGCAGTAGTACTACTGCACCGATCTGGAAGAGGTACGACGTCCATTGGCGAACATATATCTGTTCTTGTGTGTGCATGTATCTCGTATCGCTGCCGGTAAAACAACGCGAACATTGACAGCAGACAGTCCTCTACAAAATAAGATAGAATGTCAGCAGCAAGAACTTACGTTAAGGGAGTACATATGTTCGGAAGACTTGAGGGCGATGTCCGTATAATGATAACACGGAACATATGCACGGAAGCAACCACTCGGCCAAGCCCCCCATCTGCCCTCCCCCCCACCTCGCTATTTCATTTCTCCCCACTTGTCCTCACCCGATGAAGGAACGAAAAGTTAGCGTGCTTGGCCTTCAGCCCCTTGGTCCGCATCCACCCGGTGAACACCTGTGCGGCCACCGCAGAGATCATGTAGTAGCCCCAAAGGGCGTGTTTCGACGTGTGATTGCCCCCGGTGGCGACGACGGCGGTGATACCCAGCGGTAGCACGGCTTCCGCGGTAACGACCATGATCTCTTCGTGCATCTCGTACCACTCGCGCCCGGCCCAGATCACCGTCTCTCCTTTGCGGTACCTGAACAAAACATCCGATAAATGGTGCTGCTTGTAAGTTTTGAATTTGCAACAACCCACCATTCCATTGCGTTTCGTCTCGAATTTAGTGTGCACAGATCGTTATAGCAACTTGACTTCAAGTCCTCGGTGTGCAGCAAGTCGTTGTCGTGCACAAATAGCAGTTGGGGGACGTTAAGCGAGTACGTTAAGAGCACTTTGATGTACCTGAAAACACGAGAGATATTTTGTGCAATAGAAGGCAACACAGAAGAGAACCATTTCGGTGTAAACTGGAGACGAGCGCTGCCGAAGGGGCAGCACGTTAACGTCCGGAGGCGAGTCACTGGAGGTGCTCCATCACCTCACCAAAGGTACTTGGCTGACTTTGAGGACAATCCCACGACCTACTGTAGGCATATTACGAAACCTCTGGGTACCTGAACAAAACAAATGTTCTACAGTAGTAACTTCTGACGTCGCAACAACCCACCATTGCCTGCTTGTCTCGGGTTTGGTGAGCACCGGTCGGTAACTTTTGAAATAACGTTCTTGGGGTGGAGCAAGACGTTCTAGTGCAAAGAGGAGTTGGGAACTGAATCGGGCACGTTAAGAGCATTTTCGAGAGGTATTGGTTTGCGCAATAGAAGGGGAAATATAGGAGGAATAATGTATCGTGTAACGTTGATATCGCACAACCCATCGGCCGCGCCGCGGGTGCATGAGGAGTAGCATACATAGTTTGCAGACGTCATACGAAAATCAATTTCAAAGCCATTTGCGGCTGTGAACAGTACGTTCTGCACCTAGGAGGCTTCAATCACGGATGGGGTAGATTCGTGCGATACCTACGGCCGGCTATCAGGAGTGGGGGGGGAGGGAGGGGCAAGGCGAACGTTTGTTGTTTATCTTCGAGGTGTCGCGTGGAAGGGAAGCCTTCGGGGTCTCTCAGGCAGGCCGTCTCCCGCACGAGAGCGACAGTCGTGTTCAGATTACGCGTGCCAGCATGTCAACGGAACGTCCGCTGCTCAGGGCACTGGGATCTTTGGGATCCGTCCGATTCCAGGTATATGAAGTCTAAGGCGCAGATAACATCTCCAACGCAGAGGACAGAGTCGTTGCCGTTCCAGAGACGGTCAGACTACTCGTATAGAGGAACGCCTTGAATATAATGCAAAATAAAATAAAAAACAAGCTGCATAGAAGATCACCAAAAACAAGAACAAGAACAAGCACAACAACAAATAAAAGAAACACATTAGGATCGAGAACAAGAACAAGAACATCAACGTACAATATTTGGTGAATGATAGAGTCACCTGAGCAAGCCGTTTCATTCAAACATGCCACATTACGATAGCGTGACAATATCAGGAGCACACACTTGCCAAAGGAATACGCGCTGCAAATATTCGTGGCTTTTGTGCATCCTCTCTAAAGGCAGAACGAAAGAACGACTGCAGTGCAGGAGGGGGGGATCGAGGTATTGGTAAAAGCAGGCATGTGGACAAGCAGGGTAGGACGGATGGAGGGTTGCGATGGGGAGGGAGGGACGGAGAAAGGGAGGCAGCGAACACACGCACCTGATATAGTAGATGCCGGCAGGAGCGAGAAACATCCAGGCGATGAGCATGAGCGCGCCATGGAGGGACTCGAAGTTTTCGTCGTCGTCGCACCTACTCTCTGCGTCTCCCGTTGAGAAATTAACGGTCGACGCGCCTCGGTTGGCGTTGGGGTGTTGCCCCACGCCCGCCCCCTCGCGGTAGGAGTATATAACCATTGTCTTCGCCTTGCGTTTAATGTCCTGTCGACGATAGCGGTGGAAGCGGAGGGACGGGGGGCGTTGACCTCGATACGCCAAGCGGAGGGGACATGCCTGGTGAGATGTCGATTCGCCAAATTGGGCATACGGTTGCTGTAGGGGCTAACTTGTCTCTGGGGTGATTGATATGTAACCGCCATAGCTGGTCCTGGTATCGGTAGGGGTGTCATCGACTGCTTCACTGTACTTCGGGGGAAAGAGCGGCTACTGGACCCACGATAGGGGTGTACCGACCGATACAGCAGGCTTGTTCCCGTGCACCCCTTGCACACTCGGAAAATCAAGGTCTACGTCCACCGTTCAAACTCAATTGAGACATATCATAGTGGATACGAGTCCTTACGAATGTAAAAAACCCTAATATGTACGAAGTAGAAGGTCAAGCAAAAGCACTGACACCACCCAGCGCAGCAATAACTTCAACATCACTATCGCCATTGACAACAAAACAAGCACCGGCAATGAAGACCCCTTCTCTGTCACAATCACCCTACGAACCTCTCCCAGGTCATAATCCTGCTCGTCGTCGAGCGAGGCCAGATCCCTAATGAAAGTGATGGTTGTCCACTCGTCCTCGATGAACACGGCGTCGACCGCCAGGTTCTGTCCAACCAGGTCAGGTGTTGGCTCAGAGTGCGTCGAAACCGGCGAGCGATCGATGCACTCTCCCTCCGTCGCCGACCTCACCTCGCAGATGACGAAATCCTTTTTCCAAACAGGTTGAAGGCGATATATGGTGAGTAATACAGGCAACGGTGGATGTACCCCGTCGGACGGCATCATGAGGTAATGTGCATCGAAGGAAGAATAACGGCGAATGGGGGATTCGTCCGAGGGCCCGCCTTCTCGCATGTCACATGGAACGGTCCAGTGGACGGAAGCGCTTATGTTCCATGACGGAACCGGAACCAGTGGGGCGATCTGAACGCGGCTGGTGAGACTCGAGAAAGATGCAGAAGGCCAACAACCACAGGAACGGTACGGTCTGGTACAGTATGATGGCCGGCGACAATGACGCGTCTACGATGGGTAGCGAACGAACGGCCTGAGGCCTGGGAGGGTAGTGCAGGCAAACTGGAAGGCGAGGACGACGATATATGACTCGTCGTGACAATATCTAATGCCCCCGTCAAGTTTGACCTCGGTGTCGGGGGTTCCGCGCCTGACGACCGTCCAGCCAACGGTGACGAACCAACCGCGGTAAGCGGCTGCCAGTCGTAAAACCGTAATGTACGGGTGGGTTTGGTACTTACCCTTTCTAGGACACGGGGAAAAATAAACAATGTTGGGTCTGGCGCTGTTAGAAGAGTCACTGGAGATCCACCTTACGCATTCCCTGAGAAACTGGAAAACGTCAACCACCAACGCGTCACTCTGAACGCTCGAAAACGTGATAATCATGCAGCCCGTTGAGCTAAACCGACGAGGGCCCCATTTAAAAACGGAACTACGTATAAGACTACTAAACAAGCGGCGTCCACACCGGCTGTACACGTGTTCTACTTAAATGGAGTCGCGTTGTGGCGCCGCAGCCAGAACATGGATGCAGAGCTGGGTGCTGGTTCGATAGCGCTCAAGGCAAATTCATGGGAGGCGCTTCGTCTGCTCCATGGCCAACAGCTACATACCCGGACCCACCGACAGACTCGTCGTAACCAATCCCTTCCATAAACCACAACCGAAGCGGCCGCGAGGTGTTTCCTGTTCTCACCTGGGCGTCGGACATCAGGAGTCCTCCCCACCCGATTCCGAGCATCCCTGTATCCCCGATCCCCTTGGCTCTGAGCGATATTGACAGTGTTTCGTCGTCCAGAATCTGTTGCAGCGGGATCATCGAAACACAAGCCCACAAACAATCAATGGTGGTGCCGTCAAATCAAGATTAAACATAATGTGCATCGCGTGATGACGTTACTTGTGGTGCCGTCTTTGCCGAGGTTCAAAAACCAGTCCATACCACAAACATTCGATAATTTCTCCGCCCATCTTGCTTCACCCGCACACACCCGAGAATCCCTAAAACAGCAGTACAAACGAATACAGTACACAACAACCATTACAACAAACAAAACCAAGCGTAACAACAACACAACAACAATGGCAACAACACCAACATCAACCATAACAACAACCACAGCAACAAAAACAATAAACAGCAAGAGCAACAATGTTTAGGGCGTTTAAGGCTGAATAAAGAACATTAACCACATCACTGGAGACTACATCTGTTTTTGCTTTTCATGAGAAACAACATGCACCCACCCCGTGTACCGTATACCGCCTGGCCATTCAACACACCGTAGCACCATAGCAACAAACGTCACGCTCCCCAATCTGTGCAAGCCGTGGATACTCCCAACAAGGCGAGCACGCGTCGATCTCCCCATTTTCCACAATATACAACGGCTAGTCAACTTCGAGCGTCCCTTCCGCTGGATTATCGGTTGCACTCGCGAATAGGTCCAGTAAACGCAGAACACAGAAACACCGGTGAGAGCCATGCTACGTTACGGGGTAAGTCTGGGACCAAACGATTCTGACTGAAAGCACGCCAAGTTGAGGAACTAAGCAATCCCACTCCAGGGGGTCCTCTTTTTTGCTCAATGGTTTCCGACCGGTTGAGCTCAAGTGAGTAACTACCGGTTAGTGCGATAGTGTTACGAGTGTGTTTGTTATAGGGCTATAGCGCGTAGGACTGTTGGTCGGATTTCGCGCAGAAATATCTTCGAAGTCAATGTTCGGGTGAGACAATCAGCTCCTCATGTCAGGACCTCAGAAACGAAGGCACCGCGCCTACCGTGAACTACCATATATTGAATTGTATATTGGTTTTAATCCCGTTGGAAGTAGTCTATGCCCATAGTCGATTAGATTGTTCGTCGCGTTGAGGCTACACTTCGCGTCAGAGGCGGCTGCAGTACGGAAATGCGAATGTTATTAATAGGAACTTGAGACAAACTGAGGCAAATTGAGGCAACACCCATACCTTAGCATGAGTCCTGCTACCGTCCATTGCATCCGAATGACACAACAACACACACATAAAGTGGTATGTACTACCCAATCCTGCCATCCTGGATCGATAAAATCGGTCCGTGCTTCCAGCAGACAGAGCAGGAGGGTTTCCGCCGCTGTCGGCCGTAGTCCCGTCTGCCTTCTCGTGGTGTGGGTAGCGACTGGGGGCACCGTTGGGGGGGGACATATTTATGTATTTCCTGTGCAGCCGATGGGACCCACTGGGAAGAGTGACTACCCTGTTGTTTGCTAATCGTTTCGTTGTTTCTTTTTTCGGGATATGCGCCACCTTGGCATTGTTTGTTACGCTGGGCCAAAACCATAATAACTAAAAAGCTCTGGTTTTTGAGAGAGGCAATGAATCACTCGCTCAAGCGACCTAAACGTGTTAGTGCAAATGGGGGCAGCCCCCCTGCCGTAGCAGCAGTCTAGCGTGTTCCCTCACCTTCCAGGCAATGCCGAAACTGTCCGAAAGGGTGACGTCTGCTTCGCCCACGGTCTCGCAATCCGATGCGCAAACGGTAATTCCAGGAGTCACAAACACAGAGAGCGGCAGGTCGACCACGTTCAGCGTGCGGTTGATGACGTCGGACAGCGTAGTGTTGTCTACAGCCTCCATCGGCCTGCCGTGGATGTGGTATAGACGGTCCCCAGCGATGGCTCGGAAGAACTGGTCGACCCAGGCCTCGTGGAGGAGGTCACCAAAGACGCCGCCCGTGCTCGCGGCGCCGCATTCCGCCAGTCCCCCTGTAATGGCGTCTACGCTTTCGATGTCTCCGCCGTAAGAAGCCGAGAGGAGCTCGGCAAGCCGTTTATTCGAGGTGATGTCAGAGAAATCCGTGGCTGCGGTCAGCCCAAACGCCTGATCAACATCGTTCAACACCACAAAGGGGAAGGGGGGGGGGCGGTGTGTCGACTCCCTGAGAACGGCCACGCCAGCACTCGAGGCCGTGAAACTGGACATGTACTACTACTAGTGTTGAACAACAGTCGCAGACAAGTTCGACCCGGGAAGGGAGGGGACATAAACCGTCACGCATCTAAAATGGGAGGTTATCGCCGGTGTTCTCAAAGAGACAACTCCGTTGTCTCAGACCCAAATATACTCGTAATGTCTAGGCGAAATAGTGATTCGGCCGACCTGATAGCTCCATCCCCCCCACCCCCCCATCCCCCCCCGCACGCCCCCCGACGGGTCTGCCCACGCGCCCGCCTCCGGGATCGAACTGATGGCCAACTCACTTCTCGCGCATCGTTATACGTCGGTAGCCCGTGGTCTCGCCCCCGCTGTACGGCGTCCACAGGAAGCTTGAACAGCGGAGAGAGATTCGACACCGCCGCGGAGTAGTACGTGCCCACCTCGAGCGCGGGGGAGAGCACTGCTCCGCGTAAGATATCCCCAATGTTGTTGCGCGCGAACAGTCCAGCCATGTCCTCGCACGCAACGGTCAGCTCGATGTTATCTTCGTCGGCGGACGCGTACCCTTCCGACACAATTCGAACGGTGGGCGGGATCGCTGACTCGAAGGCGGCGGCCCCCGCGGTGAGCGTGAATACGTCGGCGGCGGCGTTCACGGTCTCGTCGTAGAAATCAGGAGAATAAAGCTTCCTCCGTGGGCCGTAGGCTGAGGCCGGCCCCACTCCCGCGCGGGAAACGTCGCCCGAGCGGGACACGTCTCCCGAGCTGATCGCTTCGTCCGCTCCTCGGCCACCTATCACGCGTTGGAGCGATGTCCGCCATGCCGTCATTGAGCTTTGGACATCGAATTCACCACCGCCGTCCGTCTCCTGGAGGTGTTCTTCCTGACGTTCGGAAGGAACCTCGGCGTGTTCGGAGTTGAATTCCGAAAGCTTTCTAACCCGCCCACGTCTGCTCCCGTTGTCGAGGATGTCGCTAGAGGGACCCAGACCGATTGTAGACGTGGTTGTGACGGTGGTGCTGCTGCTGGTGGTTTCCACACCGAGGACGTAGATAGTGCCGCCCAAAAGACGGATGATGTAATCGTCCGCCGTCATATGTTGGAAAATCGCGATGGTCCAGCCTCGGCACGCCAGATAGGTTTCCTGGACAGCGATTGTGCAACGACACCCAGCGCGTATACGAGATATATATGAGTATATATATATATATATATATATATAAATATATATATATAATATCTAGAGCACACAAACGGCCGAGCAGAGCCATTCTTGGGAATGAGCCATTTCAATTGACGAAACAAACACGTAAAGCATTCCGACGAAATGTCAGGAAAGCGGAACTCGCTTACGAAGAACTCGATCACTTAAAATAATCAAACGCCAATGCCGAGAGAATAGGGTAGGAAACACAATAATAGAGACCGGCCCGGCCCGGCCCCTCACAGTTTCAGAATTCCCCGACCGGCCCGGCCCAGCCCATCACATGTTTGAGTTCGGCCCGGCTAGGCACTACCGGGATCACCGGCCCGTGACAAGCACCAGAAATTGCCACTACGTAAAAGGTCTCTAGTCCCAATTTTGCCTATCCTGATATCTCGGCATTTGCATTTAATTTGTTTTATCTATCGGTTTTGGTCTTACGTTTGCCTCCTCCAGTGGGTAGTGTGTACGCACGGACGAAGCGCTGAGAAGGTTCCAATCATTTTCCCAACCTCACACCGGCCGGGGAGGGGTGCGTACGCATTGCCACGGGGGCCATTTCCCGACAAATCAAGAATAACAGTAGGTTCGACGACATCGAATCCCGTCGGGTGCGGTGGCACCACATCAGGAAGCAAGTGCATATAGGCCCAACGGTAAACGTCACAGAATGGCTGAGTCGTACTAATACAAGGAAGGCCACGGTATGGCTGAGTCGTATAGTGGGCCTGATATACAGTGTTAAATTTGTTGCGTTTCTGTCTACCCACCAAGCACCATAGGGAAGGACTAGCGTCCGCCCATTCGTCTTGTCCAGCACCCAATGAGACGTGCTGTACACTTCGGTCACAACACACGAGGAACGACTAAGTTGAGCCTTGTCCCGCGCTCGAACCGAAAATGAACATGGGTGATGTCGGAAAATACCCAGCGAGGTACGTACCCTAGGGAAACAGACCAGCGTGATACCCACACCCAGCACGACATCCGTCCCACTGCCAAACCATCACCTCTTCTACCACCGCCGCTGTCCATATCAGTACGTCCAACTTGACGAGGGTATAAATGAAAATAACCGAACAGATGTACGACAGAGCGGTTCCCTTTTCCAGTGAAGCCTGCTCCCGCCCCGCCTTCTATCAATCTGCAACTTCGCCAATATAATCCAACCATAGCCAACGTTCTTCAACCCCTTCCCCCTCCCAACATACTCCGCGGATGGTGCTACCGACGAGTGCTACGACGGGGGCTCGTAGCACATTTTGGTCATTTTGGTTCTGCCAGACGGAGCTCCTCATCCGAGTAGCTGCCCAGTATCGTTGGATCCGATGTGTGATTTACAACAACATTCGCTGTAATCCAAGCCCATGCGTTTATTAGATGCCCTGTTTGTCTTTCGATATTTATCGAAGTCGGTTGTTGGCCCCTCAAGGCGAGCAACCTCAGGAAACTACGCCTGCCGCAGCACGCGTGTACCGCGAAGGTCCAGCCCCTGAGACTGCACAAGACGCACGCTACTATTAGTACTACTAACAGTACGGCAGGGGTGCAGCAACAGTTTCCGAAGCCCCTCGCTTGAGGAGCTCTTTACCCCACCCTAAACAAAATAGAGTAAAATAGTACACTTAATGCGAAGAACAATGGTCGCCATGGCCTACTGCAGGCGTATCACGAATATCATTTCAACACGGTTACAGCTTCAGGAGCCCGGTCGGTCTGACATATTTTGAACAAAACGTGCTACAGGCTGGTTGAAGTTAAACGACGGAAATATAATCCCCTGCCAAAGTCCGCGCCCTTTTAACGAGTCAGACAGTGAAAAATTGCCCAACGTCTTCTATGAGCGCCTACGAACACCTGGCGTAACGTATACCACGTACCAGGTACAAGGTACCTGGTATGTATTTATTGTATTGTTATTTGAGATTGTTTTGCAATTTTGGGCCCTTTAGACCAACAAATTGGGCAAACAAATACGCGGAACCCCCGAAGGTCAAGTTTCAGGAAGGACAAATAGAACATGTGTGCAATGTTTATGGGCCTGGCTCTTAAAAACGGCGTGGGCATTTGGACGTTTGTGCGAAAAAATGTGTAAGTTTCGTCGCTGCCTTGTAAATACCTACTTTTAGTGTAGGATCGACTTTTGGCGTTGTATTCTTCTTAATGTGAACATATGCAGGTCAGGTCTTCGAGGTTTTGCACGAAATTTTGTGCAGACATGCCTCGGTCGTATCGAACAATGACACTTCAAGTAAGTACAGGGTGGCAATAGCCACAGTTGTTCAAGCTAATCAAGACGATCAAAGTGCAAACGACAGCAAAGAAGAGCGGCAGGACTACAGCGATGAAGAGCAGCAGCAGCAGGAAGAGGAGGCAGGAGACGGCGAGGGAACGGGAAATCACGAGCGTGTCAAGTTTCGACAATTGACGGTCTTCATGCTAGCTCGACAACATCAACAGACAGGGTAAAGCACCAACCACAGGCCATTACAACAAACACAAAATACGAAGCGAGCATTCGTCGAAACAAAATAACCGTACGTGGAATCGGTTCATCAGAACCAAATATGAAAAATATGTTTTGTTCTTACGGAAACGCCTGACTATTCTTGACCTTTTTTTTTAATTCCTGTGGTTGGCCGGGATACATTTACACCGTTAGCGCCAGAACAAGGTCCTTTATATAGCAATCGGACGTGCCACTGTCTTCCACGGGTCTTGGGGGGTCATCATGATAAAAAATCTACAATACTCGAGTATATATATTTCAAGCGGCATTCGTGGCAGAGACAATTTCGGGCGTTCAGCTTGAACCAGCTCGTACACATATCGTAGCGCGCGTTAATGACCCCGGTCCCACCAACCTCGTCTCCTTCGAATCCATTTGCAGGCGCCACCTCCGCGCAGCAGCGATTGTGCTCGAGCAGCAGCATTATGTGAAGAGCAAACGTCACCGGAAACCGGGCTGTACGCTGGTCGGGGATCTATTGGTGCAGTTGATGGTTGACACGGCAGAGAGTAGATATGTGAGGGCCCGGGGCATCACGTGGAGGGCCTCCGATTTCACAAGCATGGGCGATAGGGGCGAGGACACTCATTTTACTTGGCGTCTGCTCCAACCTCCATCCTACACTGCCATGGAAGGGTACAACCATTGCCTCGCCCGAGAGACGGATCTGAGGTAGCTGGGGTGGACTCATTAAGCTCCTCATACCCTACGTTTAGTGGGACGACTTTGAAACGCCTGGCTGCCTCAGCAATCGCGCCGACACGGAACCAAACACAGGTGTATCCTGGTTTCGTTTACTTTATTAAGTTGGACCAGTTGAGGGTTAAACCCATATTCAGGGATGAGACCGCCTCGCGTGACTGGCGAGGGCTAAATACACGATATTGACATCCCGTGCCTAAACCAGAACTATTCCAGGAGACGTACCACACACAATTGTTTCGAGTGTACTTGGCGGTGCTTGGTGACGTGTGCTGTGATTTCGGCTACTACGGCATGCGACCCGGCTCACCATCCAGGTTCCGTCGGCGTTATGGAAGGGGACTCCCGAATCCGTCACGTTCATTAAACCATCTTCGAATTTACGAAACGTGTTCGCCTCGTCCTCGCTTCTCCCGTACATGAAATCGAGGTCGATGTACGAGGTCGCGTAGTTCACCGGACTCCTGACCGAATTCGACACACCCGCGTTCGACCGATCAAAACGAATTTCATCCGAATCGGCACCCAGGGGACACCACACATCCGCCACCCCGACTCTGTCGTCGCACGCAACGTTGAACGGTTCCGAACTGTTGTGGATCGTGAGGGACATGTCGTACGTTAGCAGCTGCCCCCAGGCGACAAACAGGGCGCTCTTCGTCGACACTGTCGCCGTCGAGGACAGGAATACATCGCTCATAACCTCCCTATCGGGTAACGGTGAGCGTTACATTGCAACAAAGCCGCGGGCGGGGGTGGGCGTTGCGGTGGTAGCGGCAGCGGAGGTGGGGCGGGGTTAGGGGTAACTGGTACACGGTTACAACACGGACAAACACGACACACGCGTGAATGGTGCTCTGGTAAGGGGGGGGGGGGTTAGGTCCTTGGTTCTCAGCCAAAGCCACTGGGACGAGTGACTACCCTATACCAGGTATATTTGCAATCCTAGTCTTTTATTTATTTTTGTTTCGCGATATGCACCACCTTGGGATTGTTTGTTACGCTGGGCAATAAAATCAAACTATTATGAGAGAGATGATACGTCACTCGCCGGAGTGGCCGAACCGCGGTAGTGCAAATGGGGGTACCTCCCCTACCGTAGTACGAGAGGCTTAGACAAAAGAGAGAAGACTGCGATCAAGGGGACTCGGGGGAACGGTCGTAATTCCACCAACAGAGCAACACGCGTGGAGTTTCCTTATCGATAGATTCGCTACGTACGAGTTTCGAATATTCTCGATGAACACGGGGCATACAGCATGCACGTCAACACCGCACAGCGCCACACAACATTCAGAAAAATGCGCGGCGCGGTTGATATCTTATGTACGCCCCCGTCGGACTTGCCTCGCCGTCGGTCGGTCGCCCCCCGGAGGCGTGAACGCACCGTCGGCATAGTCAGCGCCGGCCACCGACCGAATCTGAAAACAGTTAGGGCATCACAATTAGTTGCGGACCGAGGTAATGCCCCAAAATTAAGGGAACGAGAGGCGTAGTACAGGTTCAAACCCAACGAGTACGCATGAGATCATTCCGCGTCTGGCTTAGCCTTCTCGGTCTGTCTACAAAGCGTGTCCGGATCAGAGAGGGTGAGAATCGGTGCGGCTGGCCGTTTCATGGATAAACACCTGCGTCATCCTCACTTAGTCCAGCGCCCTGCTAGTGAAAGGCTCGGTTCGTAATCTATTAATCCGGTGGAACTGAAAGATCAGTCAGTTATAATTCGGGCTGCTACACCAGTTGCACCATTCCGGTCCATGACTGGGATGCGCAATATATTCCCGCCCCACCCATGGCATCCTTTATACATAAATGATAGGCATACAGGTTGGGTTGGCGTTGGTTTGGTAACGACGCTGTAAACCACGGCAGTCACTGCGTGAGCTGGACAACCAGGGTACCATTTTTTTGTTTCTTTTTGGCGGCCACCATGACGGTTGTCGAGTTAGATCATATTGTGCGGGGTGGAGAACCATAACTCCGCACAAGGGGCATTATCGTATCACGTAGTGTGAATATGCTAAGGCACCCACGAGCCAGTTACATAGTAATACCCATTGCTGTCTCTGGAGTGGCCACACCAGAAAACAAAGCAACTCATTGGTCGCTGTCATGCATAAGCAACAGAGTAGGCCTGAGATGCCGAAGTCCGTCTTACAAGCGGTTCTTAGTAGGATGCAGTTCACCCTTCATGCG
Source organism: Neoagarum fimbriatum (assembly GCA_036873965.1). Taxonomy (NCBI): domain Eukaryota; class Phaeophyceae; order Laminariales; family Agaraceae; genus Neoagarum; species Neoagarum fimbriatum. The sequence continues at coordinate 5,304 of JAYJMC010371438.1, read as the reverse complement.
ATTCGCGGAGCATGTCACGGCGCATCGCGCTGCGTGCATGCAATGTCTGCCTGGGGTTGACGAAAACCTGACGTCCTCCGTCCCAGCTTAGTAGGGGTGCGAGGGTCTCCGGTCATACTTCGTACTTCGTATGATGAAGGCCATGCACGAATTGAGCACACTCGCCCCCATTTGACCACTGTGGTGCTCCTCACACTCCGGGAAAACGACGAAGCTCATGTTTCTACTACGTAGCGCGAACTATTTAGTTTCACCTCAAGAGGTATGGGTGACATCCACTAGATGAAACCCGCAAGACTCAAGAATTATGGAACGGGCATTCGCACAGGCCATCACGCTCAGGCAGCCCGCCAGAAACCTCTAGAGAACCAGCCAATCTATGAATATGAAGCTTGCACAATGGTGGATACCTGGATGGTCCCGGTAGAGCCCCACTCTGGAAAGTCGTCATTATTCCCAGTGCCGTTGAATGTCCTCGAGACGAACTCCACCTGCGCTTTCACTGCGGTCAGCACGACGGCAACGGAGGCACCGGTGCAGCAGAGCAAACGCCTGATACCCGGGGCCGTCATCGCCGACGCCTGACTGGAACCACGGCACGGCGGAATTTCGCGAGGATGGTAGATTATTCTCCTGAATTCGGAGAAGATATGATAGCAGCGGGGCGTGTACAAGTAATTGTACTACAGTAGTGGACATTGCGACGGCCGCCTCTTGTTCTTGTGGGCGTTGTGTGTTCTGTTTTCACATCGGAAATTAGACACTATAATAGGCAAAGCAATATATACGGCATATAGGTATACCTAGTTTTGGCTATTGTCCAAACACGACAACTATTGACGGAACTACGGCCAAACCACCAACCAGACCTGGAAGTAATTTCAAGCGCGTCGATGTTAGTGGGGTGAACGTTTTGTTTCAATCAAGTATGTACGGGTATAGTCTATGTTACGAGATATGTTTATTGGTTTTTCAAAACGGCCGGACTTCGGTAGGGTTGGGCAGACTTGGAGTTATTTAAGTTAGTTCTCTTGGGCAATACCTAGTAGCTATAACCCGGTACAGGTACAGCCTCAAACCAAGTCAAACCACACCATACAAACCACGCGGTTGGCCGAAAGCCGAGTAGACATTGTACCTGTTTCTCTGGTGTAACGACGAAAAGACCGAGGTACACCTGTATACTGTACCATACCTGGTATAATATGCTTAGGCGTTTAATATGCATTTGTTTCAACGGTTTTTGGTTAGGCTTAATCACTTGCCTACAGGGTTCGTGTTGTTTTCAATCCTGCTCAGGTCGTATGACGTTGCTTTGTTCTTCCAGCCTCTTTCGCTTGTGGTTTTCACTACTCAACCGTTGCCTATGGTGTGCCAGGCGCTGTAGAAAATACCGGAACAGGAACTATCACTCTCAAAACAAAAATAAACGATGACCGCGGAGTGAGTCTGTGGGCAAGTGGTCTGAGGGTAGTTTCCCACTTATTCGAGAAAATGGTTGACACACCCAGCCCTGACACAAAAAACCAAGTCAATTTCGACCCCCCGCACAAACACCAAGCCAATTCCGATCCCCACACAAAAACCAAGTCAATTTCGATCCCCCCCACAAAAACCAAGTTAATTTCCAGCCTAACACTGAAATCAAGTCAATTTCGACCCCCATTCTAACACCAAGTCAATTTCGATGCCCCGAGACACTAAAACCAAGCCAATTTCGACCACCCACACAAAAACCAAGTCAATTTCGATCCCCACACTAAAGCAAAGTCAATTTCGATCCTCACACTAAAAACAAGTATTATTCGGCCCCACACAAAAACCCAATATATTTCCATCCAGACACTAAAATCGAGTCGTTTTCGACCCGCACTCCAAAACCAAGTCTATTTCGATACCTACACTAAAATCTTGTCAATTTCTATCCCCTACACAAAAACACAGCAATTTTCGGCCCACACCGCAAAACCAAGTCAATTTCGACCACCCACACAAAAATCAAGTCAAATTCGATCCGCACACTAAAACGAAGTCATTTTCGGTCCAAACACACAACCCAAGTAAATTTCGACCACCAACACATCAACCAAGTAAATCGAAACCGACACTAAAAATAGGTCATTTTCGCCCCGAACACAAAAATCAAGTCGATTTCGACCACCCACACAAAAACCAAGTCGAGATTTCTTAGCTGTGGTCGAGAGTTCCAGCCCCTTCTTCGGTGCATCCTTTTATTTCTGACACATTATCCCACTACTACTGTACGTGTCACGCGTGTGTGTGCAGTGTGTCACGCGTGAAGTGCTTTCATTTTTTTTTTGTCGGGAGTCCTCGGTTTTGTGCGGCAGAGGCCTTCTTCACCTTGATACGTCGTACATAAAAATACTGACAATACACCAATTATTATACCTGGTACAATTTTTGGCGGCATCCGAAGAGAATCTATAAAAACGATTTAGTCAATACGAGGTCAATAGTAACGGTTCTACACTATTTCCAAGTTCATAGTCAAATCGACGCCGTAAATACGACAGACAGTACTGCCAAGGGGTGCATTAATTAAAAGAACATAATGCTTGAGCGCTGAAGAGAAAGAACACTGGATGCTGCACAGCAAGAAACAAGTTGTGCGTCCGGCGTTCGGCACAAAGAGCAAATCATTCCACGAAAAAATGGGCCATACGGCACAAAGTGCAAATCACTCCACAAATAAATAGCACAGAGTTGACTACTCGCAAGCAACGCGAAAGATAGTCGACCCAAAACCATCAGCTATCACTCGCGTCCAGTTCCTTTGCCGCTTCCGCCTCTGCGGCCTACTAGAAGGTGCGGTTGCCTCCTGTTGATACTTGCTCGTACGTACAGCACCAGCTCTTACTACGAGTACTCGTATAGGTACCGCAGCAGCAGTACATGCATACCTGGTACTCGTCGTATAATATACATGTTGAGCAGCTACTGTAGTTGCAGTACTGATGTACACACGTACGGCAGTCAATCGCGGGTCTGTGCTCATCGGGGGGCATCCCGGGTACATCCCCAGGCAGTGGTCATCGAGGGACATCCTGGGTGTATTGCACGGAGGGGACGCCCGTCAATCGCGGGTCTGTGCTCATCGGGGGGCATCCCGGGTACATCCCCAGGTAGTGGTCATCGAGGGACATCCTGAGTGTATTGCACGGAGGCGCAGGCGGGCGTCCCTCCGGGTTACCATAGGTGGAAGGGATTATGTGATTGTTGTGGTGATCAGCGGGTATCCTGGGTACGTCCCCGGGTTTCCTAGGAGGATGGATCTTGCTGGTAGAACCGAATTGCTCCTGTGGCAACGCGTAGCCGTCTCTGTCTGTCTCTCTGTTCAGGGTGTGGTCTGTAGAGTCTGCCACCCCTCGACTGCGGGTCTGACAGATAATTCACGTATTTCTCTGTTCCTACTAGTGATCATCTCATTCAGGTTCTAATGTGGAGCTGGCCCTGGGTTGAGCTTGGTAAGCCCGTCAGACCCAATAAATCTGCAGATCTCTCGCGGGGAAGGAGTATTAGTACTAGCGTAATCTGTCATCGTGGGTATTGGGTCATCTTGTATCTTCGGGTGTCGAGTCTCATCTGGTTATCTTGTATCTTCGGTTCGGGTTGTGGTATCTCTTCGGCTCACCTCCCAGAGATAGGGGTAACTCATAGGAAGTAAATGATTTTGAGCGTTTCATTCCCTTTTGTGTCGTAATAACAGCGGCAGACCCGCTCGTAAGAAAGTCGGCCGTAAGAAGTTGAGGTTCGTGTTACCACGATAAATAAGAAATTTGACCGAAGAAACGGTTCTCAGGGTCGGTTTCCATACCAAATCCCATTTAATAGCCAAGTAACAAACTAAGAATTTGAGCCTCGACGCCAAATTTACGTTTGTTACTATGATATCATATGATAGCGTAGTGCTCGATGAAATACACACGTCGATGAAATACATACCAGGTACGTCATTTCGGCTACACGTATAACAGTAGTTACTACGTAGTAACCGCTACGTACCCAGTGGTACTCATGCCGGATGGCTGCGAGAGAGAATACATATAACACGTAGTTAATGGTAGTAGCACATGGCTTGGGGATGGTGCGTCTTTGTGTTTGTGCCTTGACGTAGTATCCTGCTTGCTGTAACACGCACAATGTACTCTGTTCCCTACGTAAAGAGTGCAGGGCGGGGGAACGTAGTACTATTATTTATCACTATTATCAGGTTTCTTGGCCGGGGAGTGTAATCCAACTGAACGTTTTGAATTGCATTCCAATGACTTGAATATAGATTATACCTGGTACTTCATTTAAAAAAAACGTGTTGTGCACCACGTATTGTACACAAATAAAAACGAATTCGAAGAACGCAGAATACAGCGCAGCACCGCACACAAAGCCCCTCTGACAAACATCGATGAGAGCAGATTAGGGCGACGGCATGGCAGGTCGCGTCCTCGCCGCCGCCAGCCTCTGTTCATCGATGGGTTTGCGCGTGGGGTGAGTGTGTGAGTGGGTTCGTCATCGGTATTAGAGGTGGGCAAGGCGTTGCTGCTGCAGATGTTGATACGGCTGCCTCGTATGGTATGATATGATACTTTAATAGTATGCATGTCTCTCTATGATAAGAATCAGGAAGGACACACACTGAATGGGTGTGCTGATGGCGTATCGTTGGCGGTATATGAATGTAACCAAAGTATAGTACTCGATGAAATACGTCATGCGGCTTCGCATAGTAGTCACCTCTACCGAGTGGTACTCATGCCGGATGTCTGCGGGTGGGAATATTCTTGTTTCTAATGGTAGTAGCACATGGCTTGAGGACGGTCCGTCTTTGTCACTTGAGGTGTAAGAAGGGTAGAAGGTCGATAACCATGTGAGAAGAGGGAAGCGTGCTCTCTTCCGACTGAGAACCACAGGACGTGGCGTGGGGATGCATCGACACACGACTGACTTCGTATCGCAGCACAAAACATCCATGTCATAAAACATATACCAGGTATTATTGAATGTGACGACACACCCACACACACCGAATGCGTGTGCTGATGGCGTATCATTGGTACTACGTACATATACCGGTATATGAATGTAACCAAAGTATGGAACTCGATGAAATACATACGTCATTTCGGCTACACGTATTAACAGTAGTTACTACGTAGTCACCGCTACGTACCGAGTGGTACTCATGCCGGATGGCTGCGGGAGAGAACAAATATAACACGTAGTTAATGGTAGTAGCACATGGCTTGGGGATGGTCCGTCTTTGTGTTTGTGCCTTGACGTAGTATA
>JAYJMC010370375.1:0-10412 GCA_036873965.1 Neoagarum fimbriatum | reverse complement strand
AGTTCCCGCGTCTAAGCTGTGCCCTCCCACCCCTCCTCCGCCCGCGCCATTTTGTGGGGAACGTCGTCTTCCTCCGCCTCCACCTTTGCTGCGAGTCTTCCGACTGCCGCCGCCGTTGTGGCCTCGGCCTGCCTCGACATTCCCGTGGGACGGACGTGTTGGCAAACAACCCGAGCCACCCCCTGCACGAAATTCACCGGCAATACCAGTCAGACGTGATAGAGGTAAAGGGGAGTCACACGTGTTTGGAGTACAGGGGGAGCCATCGCAACATCGGAAACAAAACTTGAGGAAGCCTATCCAGCCAAACATGATGACGTCGAGGGGATGCTTGGCTGTCAAAGAGCGGACTATTGTTAGATGCCGATTGTTCTGCCGCGCTTTCCTTTTCTATATACGGGGGTCGTAACTCAGAGATTTACCCTCTGCGTCAATGCTACGGGCGTCAAACGAAAAGAGAGTGAACCCTTAGCCTTTGTGAGGGAAATTAAAGGAATGGTGGCTGGTGCTTTCGTCCGTTTCAGGGAAGGGATACATACGGAAAAATGTAATATCTCTTTGAACTTCTCGCTAAGTAAATAGCTCTAGGCGCATTAAACCACGAGTGTTTCCTCCTGCAGAACGAGAGCGTTTCACGCTGAAAAAAACGTTCCTATCATAGAAACCTTGGCTCAATGCGTCCATAATGCGAAATGCGAGAGATCACCCACGGCTAAGCAGGCACGAGAAGCAGAAGGAACCCACGGTTAAGCAGGCACGATAAGAAGAACACAACCCGACAATACGAGCGGAATACTTGATGAGACCAAGCGCGTAACAAAGATAAAATACGCGGACCAAGGCAATAGTTGCCTAGGGAAAGTGTCAGACGTACTGTACCGATCACGGCAGTGTAACGAACGATGGGCGAATAGAATCACTGTTGATAGAGGACCTTGCTCGGGCGTTAAGGGAGGGCAACACCAATGAAACAGTCTGAACCTATAGTGCCGTAATATTAACCTGCAGTGCCATAGGTTGGAGAAACACATGCCATGGTACGCTTGTGAAAATAGTCCTGCCGCAAGCCTCACCGGATGGGGCAGGTGTGTCCGTGGCCGCGTCCAGAGCAGCTGCAAACTCGAGCGACTCGGTGATAGCGTTCTGCCAGCCCTCCTCTAGGTCTTCATTCGGTGTGCCATCCATCTCTACTGAGACCTCCGGCTCGTCGCTGTCATCGTCATCGCCATCGTCATCGTCATCATTGTCTTCGAGAGCGGCATACCTACCGCTTAGTACCGCCGCCAAGCTTGCCCCCGCCATTGTGGCATTTGTCCCTACATTCCCTTCATACATCATGGAGGCACCACGAGATGGAAGTGCGGACGGGCGTGCGTTAGGCCATGGCTACGGTAGGGGAGGGCGCCTTTAGAGCCTGTGTTTAGGCGACTCAGAGCCACTCGTGTGAGTGGCCAGCTAGCCTGTTTCTTTGCAAGCCTCAATCAAGCGTGTGTGCTTTTTCGTTTCGCTATATGCACCACCGTGAAAACGTTTTTTTGTTTTTTTATGCGGTTATGAGTGAGATACAAGGCTGCTCGTGGGAGTGGCCTAATCCCGGTAGTGAAAATGGGGGTATGATGCCCCTCCTATAGGGATGTGATCGTTACCAGGATTAGAAGGGAAACAAACGCTTATGGCGCATTTGATGCCAGGATATGCGTGCGTTTTCTGTACTCTAGAACACCACATTGCTGTGGGGTCTGAACTACCTCGTAGCTCTCTGTCAGTCTCACATATACAACAGTACTACGAATAGCTCTCTAGTCTCGTAACCTAAACATGTATTCGATGCTGTCGATACACAATCGCATGGCTCACTGTGGTTGCATACATCATAGTATGGCGCACTTTTCAGTCGATCTCTAGTCTCGCATGACATAACCATCAGACTCACCAACAAGTCTAAGAGCTCTCCCGGCCTTCTGCCTCGATTCGGCGCAGGCTGTCTTCACCTCTTCTTGAAACTCTGCCTCACGTTTCAAGAGATCTCCAGCAAGCTCAGCAGATTCCTGTTTTGCCTCAGCCAAGCTCGTCAGGTACACGCCCTCTTCAGCCCCCTCCCTCTCGGAGGCAGCACCACCACCGTCCACGCTTTCTCCGCACGGGAGTTGTTGTCCCTGTTCCTGTTGGCTGGATGCTCCCTCGCCCTCCCCTCTGGTAAGACCCCTGCCATCCTCTGTCTCCGCCAGCGGTAGAGCCGAGCCACACATCCTGCAACCTTCAGCCCCAGTCCCACCGGAGTTAACGAAGGTGCACATCTGGCAAACTCGAGGTGTCGGACACTGGGCGGACGTGGAGAATGGCTGTTACACACGAAAGCGAGAAAGGAGACCTCGCGAAGTCAGATGTTAGACGCCTGACTATAGATGGGCGGACGAAACCCTTGGTGAGGCAAAAAATAGCTCTGCCGAAACTTCGTGCGTTTCGTCTTCATTTGTTCTCACACTCGCCAATGGGTGGTGGCTGGATGCGAAATATCGACATGGTTTATGTCTTCGCCCGACATTCTCGAGCTCTGACGTCCCCCCGCTCCCCTCCATTTGACCGTTCTTTAGTTACAATCGGGATCGTCGTAACGAGACATTATGTCCATCGATTACTCAGGGCACGTGTTATCGTCTGTGGAAAATTGATGACTGCCTATGGTTAGTTTAACCCCATGTATTCCGCGTTGTAGCGCCAATTTGGTTGTTCTGGTGACCGGTAATTCACCGGTGGAGCCGATTACGTTTTGCAGCAAACATGTTATTAGTAGGAGACCGCGGTTTGGCCTCTTGGCTCATCGCCCCCCTGCACAAAGAATAGTAGATACCAGGTATAGGACAAAGGAAGCCTTGACTCGCCCAGAACGGCCGGTTTCCTATACTAAGTATTAACCTATTTGCTTTTCACAGGCGACAATGTGATGACAACACAAGAGGGGCTTATCTCAAATTCCCCGATATCTACCGCCTGGCCTTGAGCAGTACCCGCCGGCCCTATCTCGTCGGGCGCTAGAGGCACAACCTTGGCAAGAGAAGGGTTTGAGGTCGCGTTCTTGCGGCCCCGATTGCGTCTCCTCGGTCGTTTGCTTGCGGGCGGCCGATTGTGTTGCGTGGTTTTCGGCGGACCCGAGGCTGTGTCGATGCTCGGAGTGACCACGGCCGGTACTGCCATCCCATCGTGATTCTTCTGCGAGGAATCGGCGCCGCCGTGTTTGGTGCCCTAGATCCCAGGTATTGTAATGCAACAACAGCGGCAGGGTTTAGAAGGAGGATGTTGGTTAGAGGCGAGTGGAGGGTCATCGTCATCAACCAGCCGATCGAATGAACCGGCAGCTGGCAGTCATCAAGAATGAAGGACAACAAACAGAACAAGCAAAAAATTATTTTGTTCGAGGGAACCAAAGGAACGGGCGTTCTTAGCCCTTTTAGAGTTGCACCCACGTTTTTGGGGAGACTATATTCGGATTAAGTGGGAGAGACGTTTTGCCGTAGTAGAAGAGGATGAAGGAAAACAGGCGTTAACAAGACATGTTGACACTTCTCATTGACGTGCTGACAGTGAACAATTCCCCAAATAGCGCACGCACCTCTCGTCGTTTGATTTCCACCAACTTTCGGGCAAACTCTACAGCCGAAAGGCCGCGTCGTCGAGCCAGAACCAACCGACCAATTAACCCAACGTCCTCCCGGAAGCCAGCTCCAGCTTCTTCACCATCCACATCCCTCAGGCCCTTCTCCGGGGTCTCGATCGTCGTCGCGTTCCCACAGGATCCCAGACGCACCAGAGAGCCACGACCAACAGCTGGCACCAACGCTGTTGGCACACAACCCGAGGCGGCACCCCCTGCACGACATAGGCACCGCCAGTCAGACAGACGTGTTTTAGGTCTGCCATTATTGAAGTTTGCTTTTTTCCAATTATCCCGATTTATGAAAAATAGCAGGGGTGCGTTTAGTAGGGTATCTACTGTACCCGGGTACACACTCGAATAAGACCACTAAAACCAGCTTTGATATCCGGATATCCCAAAGTATATATACCCTACTTAAACCCATCTACCTTTGGCGGTTAGTTTGGATGTACAGAGGCGTAAGTGTAGGTTCGATAGTAACAGGCCTTCCTTTAGAGGTAAAGAGGAATATCGCAACATCAGCAACCTGAGGAAGAGGCTATCCAGGGTTTTGTCATTGAACAACGCATGAGATGATACCGATTGTGCTGCCGCTTTTGCGTTATTCTGTATACGGTGGTTGTGGTTGTACGCAAACTCTTACTACCTATTAGTAGGCGCAAGGAACAGCGTTTGAGGAAAGAAAGTCAATGTGAGGGCAGCTACAGGAATAGTGGCCGGTACCGTCATGCGTCTCCGGGACGGGGTAGGTGTGGAAACCTCCGTGGGATTATCGCTAAGCAGAGCAACTCTTGGCGCATTCCGCAACGAATGCACCACGTGAACAACCAGACAGAGCTAAGATTGAAACGTGTACATTCCTGGAACCGTTGGCGCAATGCAGTCAACCTGCGAAATGCGAAACCAGCCACGGTCAAGCAGGTACGAGGACCAGAACGTGGCCAGACTACGGACCGAAGAAATGCTGACACCCAGCGCGTAGCAAGCATAAAAGGCGCGGACCCGACAACACTTTCCCATGGGAAAGTGTCAAACATACTGTACCGAGCACGGCAGTATGACCAACAATCGAATGAAATGACTAGCGGTCCTTATAACATGCATCAAGGGAGGGGAAACAACCATGAAACATTATGAAACCGCACTGTCATCGATTCAGAACCAAAATATATTGGACAAGTGGGTATATCCTACTGCGGAAAGTCTCACCAGACAGGGCAGGTGCGTCCCTGGCCGCGTCCAGAGCAGCTGCAAACTCGAGCGACTCCGTGATGGCGTTCTGCCAGCCCTCTTCCAGATCTTCATGCGATGTGCCCTCCATCTCTACTGAGACCCCCGGCTCGTCGTTGTCGTCGATACCCTCGTCGTCGTTTTCGTCTTCGAGAGCGGCATATTTTCCGCTTCGAACCGCCGTCGGGCTTGCCCCCGTCATCGTGTTATTACTCCTCGCTGCATTCCCTTCGTAGATACAGGCAGGCGAGAAATGAGGTGGTGTGCGTTACCAGACTTAGAACGAAAGCAACCAATCGCTGGTGCAAATGATTCCAGGGCTTGCGTCCTTTTTCTGTGCTTTGAACAACGACATTGCGTTGGTGTCTGAACTGTTCACACGTCGGACAGATCATCGATTACCACTTCACGATCTAGATCTTTCAGGGTAGACAGATGCCTGGTATGTAGGATCTAGCTTATTTTGCCGGTCGGAGACCAATAATCTGCATGATTTAGGGCATGTTTCCTGGGTTAAATCTGTACTACACAGATACTGCATATAATCTCTGCACGACCTAAAGCGTGATCTGCCCGACGTGTGGAACTGTTTCAACCCCGTATATATTGTTCATTTCTTGACCATGCATCCGAAACCTTAATGGTTCTGGCAAAATATCGCGACCCCTACATGTGGTAAACCAGGCACGCTACGTGACCTACGCGGTAGGTAAAGGAAGAGCTCACGCACGAAACGCCAACACCCGCAAAGCTATAGTCGGATATGGGCAATCATATTTTATGCAGTTCTGCAACGCGCCGACATAACACACGCAAAGTAACAGCGAACAACGAACATCGAGCATCCGGCAATCGCAATAATTGCCTCAAACTTCGCGTGCTGCGATAGGGGTAGCACGTTTTAGCCGTGTTGTTTTCTGACTGACGGCGCTCCTCGACCATTGTAACAAACTACCCAATATCGTTCGGTTTTCACAATATCTTTGGCCGTATGCCTAGGATGTGGGATTGTTCATCGGTGGGCCCGTTCATTTGTTTTCAAAGCCAGGTTTTGGGGGAGGTAGAGAGTTCCTGGAACGAGGAGCTTCAGAAGAGTTTGGTTCACCCCTGCCGTAGCATGCGTCCTAGTCTCGCAAAGCAAAATCAGCGTACTCACTCATCAATCCCATCGTTCATCGTGGTGGTACAATGAACCTGGTACCGCACTATTGCTATTAATTAGCTCTCAAGTCTCGTGTAGCATACCCAGCAGACTTACCAACAAGTCCAAGGTATCGGCCAGGCTTCTGTCTCGACCACGCGCAAGCTTTCTTCGTCTCTTCTGCGAACTCTGCCTCGCGTTTGTCGAGGTCTCCAGCAAGCTCAGCAGATTCCCGTTGCGCCTCAGCCAAGCTCCTAATGTACGCACCCTCTTCAGTCCCTTCCTCGGAGGCAGTACCACCACCGCCCAAAGCTTCTCCGCACAGGGGTTCTTGTTGCTGTTGATGTTGGCTGGATGCCCCCACGCTTTGTCTGCACGGGACTTGTTGTTCCAGTTGTTGTTGGCCGGATGCCCCCTCGCCCTCTTCTCTGGAACCACCGCTCCCAATGTCCTCTGTCTTGTCGGGCTGTAGAGCCGAGCCGCACATCTCGCAACCTTCCGCTCCAGCCCCACTGGAGTTGACGAAAGTGCACATCGCGCAAATTCGAGGTGTGGGACGCTGGGAGGATGTGGAGAATGGTTACGCACGGAACACCGGCGAAGGAGAGCTCGCGAAGTCAGGGGTTAGACGACTGACAGTAGATGGGGCGGATGGAATCCTTGGTAATGCACAAAACAGCTCTGCTGAAACTTGGCTCGTTTCATCTTCAATGTTTGCTCTCCCACACTCCAATGGGTGGTGACTGGGTGCGAAATGTCTACATGAATACTTTCTTCGCCGGACTTTCTCGCGGGTTAGGCTCTGCCCCCTCCCCCACTGGACCGTTTTCTCGATGAGAAGGCCTATGGTCTTCAGACTACGGGCATGAATGACAATGAGTACACCCCCCCCCCACTAGACCGTTTTCTGGTCGCGATTGGGATGCTCGTGGCGAGAATTGCTGTCCACCGTCCACCGATTAGTCAGGGCATAGTTGCCGTCCGTGGGAAATAAATAACTGCTCATGGTCAGTTTATCCCTGGGTGTGCTGCGTTCCAACGACTGTTTGGTTGTTCTGGTGATCTGCGATGCAGCCATCGAGACGATTATCCTTTTCAACAAAGTTGCTAAGCACTGATTGGAGACCGCGATTTTTGACCGCTTGACGGACCACCTCCCTGCGCACAAACCACTATATTGAGGACAACATACGCCTTGATTCGCCCAGAAAGGCCTGTTTCCTATACTAAGTAAAAACATGTTTGCTTTTCACAGGCGACAATGTGATGACAACACAAGAGGGCTGACCTCAGATCCCCCGATATCTACCGTCTGGCCTTGAGCAGTACCCGTCGGCCCTATCTCGTCGGGCGCTGGTGGCACAGCCTTGGCAAGAGAAGGGTTTGAGGTCGCGTTCTTGGGCCCCCGATGGCGTCTCCTCGGTCGTTTGCTTGCGGATGGCCGACAGTGTTGCGTGGTTTTCGGCCGACCCGAGGCTGTGTCGATGCTCGGAGTGACCACGGCCGGTACTGCCAACCCATCGTGATTCTTCTGCGAGGTATCAGCGCCGCCGTGTTTGGTGCCCTAGATCCCAGGTATTGTAATGCAACAACAGTGGCAGGGTTTAGAAGGAGGATGTTGGTTAGAGGCGAGTTGAGGGTCATCGTCATCAATCACCCGATCGAATGAACCAGCAGCTGGCAGTCATCAAGAACGAAAGACAACAAACAGAACACGCAATAATTTTGTTCGAGGGCACCAAACACATACCTAAGGAACGGGCGTTCTTAGCCCTTTTAGAGTTGCACTCACGTTTTTGGGGAGACAATATTTGGATTAAGTGTGGGAGACGTTTTGCCGTTGTAATCGAGGATGAAGGAAAACAGGCGTTCACAAAACGTGTGCAAGACTTCTCGTTGACGTGCTGACAGTGAACAATTCCCCAAATAGCGCACGCACCTCTCGTCTTTTGATTTCCACCAGCTTTCGGGCAAACTCTACAGCCGATAGGCCGCGTCTTCGAGCCAGAACCAACCGACCAATTAACCCAACGTCCTCCCGGAAGCCAGCTCTAGCTTCTGCACCATCCACATCCCCCAGGTCCTTCTGCGGGGTCTCGATCGCCGTTGCGTGCCCACAGGAGTCCAGACGAACCAGAGAGCCACGACCAACAGCTTGCGCCGAAGATGTTGGCACACAACCCGAGGCACCTCCTGCACGACATAGGCACCGCCAGTCAGGCAGATGTGTTTTAGGTCTGTCATTAATGAAGTTTGTTTTTCCCCTAATTATCCCGATTCATGAAAAATGGCAGGGATGTGTCTACTGTACTAGGGTATCTACTGTACCCGGGTACATACTCGAGTAAGACCACTAAAACCAGCTTTGATACCCGGAGATCCCAAAGTATATATATACCCCACTAAAAACCGCCTACCTGTGGAAGTTTGCTTGGATGTACGGAGGCGTAAGTGTAGGTTCGATAGTAACAGCCCTTCCTTTAGAGATAAGGGGGACTATCGCAACATCAGCAACCTGAAGAAGAGGCTATCCAGCCAAACTTTGCGTTGAGGGTGTTTTAGTCATCAAACGGCGCATGAGATGATACCGATTGTGCTGCCGCTTTTCCGCTATTATGTGTACGGCGGTTGTGGTTGTACGCAAATATTTACGGCCTACTATTAAATAGTAGGCGCAAGGAACAGCGTTCGAGGAAAGAAAACCCTTGTGAGGGCAGTTACAGGAATGGTGGTCGGTACCGGCATGCGCCTCCGGGAGGGGGTAGGCGTGGTAACCTCCGTGGGGTACTCGCTAAGCAACTAACTCTTGGCGCATACGACCACGAATGCACCGTCCTGCACAACCAGAGCTAAGATTGAAACGTGTACACTCCCTGGAACCCTCGGGGCAATGCAAGCAACGTGCGAAACGCGAAATTAGCCAAGGGTAAGTATGTACGAGGAGAATAACATGGCCAGACTACGGGCAGAAGAAATTATGAGACCTAGCGCGTAGCAAGCATAAAAGACGCGGACCAGACAATACTTCCCACAGCGAAGAGCCAGACCTACTGTTGCCGAGCACGGAAATGTGACCAATGAGCGAATGGCAAAGACTGGTGGTCCCTACATGTGTTAATGGAGGGGCAACAAGCATGAAACGATTTGAAACCGTATTGCAATAGATTGAGACTTTAAGAAACATAAAGGGGGTTGGTTGTATTGAATTAATTTTGCTATTTGCGGACACAATAAACTACCAGGTATTAGCTATTTTCCACTTTCGAGGGAGATCACATAGGGGTACCATCGCGAAACTACTACTGCGGCAAGCTTCACCAGATGGGACAGGTGTGTCCCTGGCCGCTTTCAGAGCAGCTGCAAACTCGAGCGACTCGGCCATGGCGTTCTGCCAGCCCTCCTCCAGATCTTCATTCGATGTGTCCTCCATCTCCACTGAGACCTCCGGCTCTTCGTCGCTGTGATCACCATCGTCGTCGTCGTCGCCGCCGCCGTCTTCGAGAGCTGCATACCTACCGCTTAGAACCGCCGCCGAGCTTGCCCCCGGCGTTGTGGTCTTCCTCGTCGTTTCATTCACTTCGAAGATCGTGGAGGCGATAAATGAGGTGGACGTGCGGAATGGGCGTGCGTCGCTAGACTCAGAACAAAAGCAACCAAACGAAGGTAGGTACTAATGATGTCAGGGCTTGCGTCCTATTTTTGTGCTCTAAACAACCACATTGCCTAGGCGTCTGAGTTGCTGCGACAGGGGAGTGCTCATTGGGTGACAATGCACCCGAATCCTATACGGGCTTGGCAACGTATATGGCGACCCCTACATGGTGGTCCAGGCACGCTACCTGACCTACCACAGGTACTCGGTAGACAGGGAAGTGCTGACAAAATGACAAGACACGCATGGATGCACAGTAGTCGGATATCAGCAGCACGTTTTGCCGACTTTTGTAACGCGTTGCGATGAAATAACCGTCCCCGAGTCTCCCCGTGCCTGAGCACTCGAACATTGGCTCAACGACAAAGTATAATCGAGCATCGAGCATCCGGTGCTCGACGTTGCCCATACTCTGCCAAGCAGGGCCGATGTCAGCTCGGAACGCACCATATTTCAAACAGAAGTTCGACGTAATCACATGGCTCATCGTCGTGGTATGATATTCCACGCTATTAGTTAGATCTTGTGAAACATAATCATCAGACCCACCAACAAGTCTAAAGTTCCGGCCGGTCTTGCGCTTCGACTGGTCGCAGGCTCAACGACAAACTAAACTCGAAAACCCGGCACTCATCTTGTCTCTCACCTCGTGCCCCAACCCCCTGAGTTCTACACATATAAATGATACACCCCCTGATTTCCAAAACTGTGCAAGTCGTGCAAATTAATTTATC
>JAYJMC010369297.1:0-10432 GCA_036873965.1 Neoagarum fimbriatum | reverse complement strand
TGGGAGATGGAGCGAATTACTTTCGTGCGGGGCAACTGGAGTACTTAGAGTACTGGCAGTATTTCGGGAGTATTTACCTCGAGTACTCGCAGTATTTACGGGTTCAATACTCTTGATACTCTTGAGTACACCAAGTATTTCGGATGTTTGTACTGCGGGTACTGCCTGTACTCGGGGTTCTGTACTGCTCATACTCCCAGTACTCGCAGTATATGGGCCTTCAGTACTGCTCATACTCCCAGCACTCGCAGTATTTAGGCCGCCAGTACTGCAATACTCTCAGTATTCGGAGTACGAAATGTACTCGATACTCCGAGTATAAGTAGGTTGGGAGCATCAGTGGAGCATATCATTGCTTATTTTGTTTGTGCTTTTGGTCATGCTCGAAAAGGCCAATGCCGAAAGAATTGCTAGCATGATGGACATATAAGCTCACTCTTGCTGCAATCCTGCCGTAAAATACTGCTGCGCGAAACACCAGCGTGAACGTCCGAGCCCATCGTCATGTTGGAAACTCTCGAACAGATATTCACTGCTAGAGGCCACAAGTCCCATGGATTTGCAAACTGTTACTTACAGCAGCGGCAGTCGAGTGCTATGATACCTGCCGTATCATCGCATCATCGCATCATCTCATGCTCTAAATGACGATCGTAGGGACGTACTGCAGCAGTGTCATAACAGGCATTAAAGAGTCGCCAACTCACCAGAAGCGCGGTGCAGTAAACATGCCAACGTGAGCACGTGCGCAAGGCGCGTTTTTCCATAGGAATGTCGTATCTGCATGGAGTCTCAGCTGCTGTTCCGCTCTGCGCTCTGCACACATTTCATCATGTTTCATGTGTAATGCAGGGGTTTCACAAATAACGAAATGGCAACACGTGGCAGGGGAGAGGGGTGTCATTTTTTTGCGCTGCAGGCAGGCAGGTACCCACACAGGCCATACTAATAGAGCGTGCGTGCGTGCGTGCGTGCAGCAATCAACATTGTTTTCGTCCACACTTTCGTCCAACGCTCTCTACGCACACGGCACCAATAATTGCAGTGCCGACGGGTTCTACGCACGCACACAAACTAACAACCCTTGTCGTTCTTTGTCGTTGTAGGTCGTTGAGAGCTGGTGGTGGAGGCTGGTGCGACAACGTGTGTTTTCACAGGGCCTGGCATGGGCTGCTGGGCCTAGATTTTTGCCGGAAAATCATAAATATTTAATAACGTTTTAAAAACAAAAACGTTTAATAAAGGGCAAAAGACAAAAAAAGTCGAAGAAAGGTAGAAAATACAAAGGGCCAAACACAAAAATAGAACAGATCAAGGAACAACGAAAATAACGGACAGGAACAGCATCCCTTCCCCCGAACACAGCATCACAACTAGGGCCACTCACAACAAAGACCGAACAAAAGGGTATAAAGCACAAACAAGAGCAAATGGGGCCGCAAACTGGGCGAAACAAACAAACATGAAGGCAACAAGCAGCGCCAGTACTCGTATATCGCGTTCCGGGGGTTGGGAGGCTGGATAATATATATGAGAGCAGAGGGCTACGAAAGATGTCGACGGTCCGTCACAAAGAAATGAGCATCGGTATAAGCAAGCATTTTCTCAAATAACCGACCCACCAAACCGTCGTCACTACATCTATCTATATGTTTGCCTTGCCTCCAAAGAGGGCAGGACCTCGTACCCTTCCGATAATAATATGCTCGAAGCAAATATTTGATTTTTTTGAACTATTTTTCATTTCGTTTATTTGATTCGTAAATTAGTTGCGCCGTGTTTTTAGCGGAAACAATCGATCGGGACTACTCGTAAAGTCCTAGATGTTCCGCCTTTGGTCTGTTCGGGTTGTTGGGCGGCGAGGTGGAGATGAGGATATACTAGCTTTTGGTGCTGTCAGAGCTGGCCAAAGCGGGGTATGTTTCAGTCAACAAGGGGTAGCCTAATAGTCAAAAGGGGGTACTACATAAATAAAGAAGATATGCGGGGGGATCCCCCTCCCAAGAAGTAGTCAAACGAGGGGATCTCGTTGCCCCCTCCAACGCCGCGGTCCCGTTTGGCCCAATAACGTGGCCTAAAAAAAAAACAAACGATGTGCGTGCTCGGCATGGGCTACGGGCGTGTTGGCAGCGTGTCAGAATTGCTTTTTAGGCGGTTTGAGGCGCGCGCGGGCACCTGCCGCGTTCGTGTTTTCATTATACCCCCAAATGGCCGAAAACCAGGGGGTATACCCCCATTTGTCTTCTGTCCAAAAACCAACTCTGGGGATGGTCTACTAATACTGTAGTCACAGGCCGTAATTTTCTTCTATTTTTACAGTACAGTACGATAAACTGACAATACCGGTACAGTACAATATTTAGTACTGCATTACTGCACCATCGTGACGGGAAGGGTTTTAGCAGATTTCCCCGGCGATGCTCGTCAGAACGGTATAGCATGGGGGTCACGATTTAAGAGAGGTGTGTGTCAGGCCTGTTTAACCGCTCTTAAACCAAACCTTCTCTTAAGCCTTGTGGGGCTTCAGAGGGCAAAAATGACGACAAAAAGGACGATTCCAGCATCGTCTCACTGCTTGGCTGGTGAATCACAACCGTGGTGCCCGAACTACACAACGCAAAGGTTCGTACGAGACGGGGCACAGCCTGTTCTATGATACTCACACTGTAGACGGTTGATAAGACCCAACTTATCATTTGCTGCGTTGCTATATCGAGGCGCCAAAATTGTTAAACGGGAATGGATAGTATGTAGCGTGTAGTGTGCCCGTACCAAGCCCTTTGGCCTCTCTCAAGCCAGCACTTCTCTTAAATCGATACCAGGTAGCTCTTAAACCGTGAGCCCCCCTGTACTTACTTCATACGATAACATTGTTACAAATCCAAACAGCCATATTTACACGTCGATTGCTTGCAGTGACGGCATGTCAGCCAGCGTTTGATGTTTGATGTCTTGTGTCTTGTGTCTTGTGTCGCTTTACCTCGTTCCGTGCGATCTTGACTGCCGGTGCACGGAATGTGAGCGTGACTCCCTTGCGCACGATGAAGTGGAGGTTGGTGCTGTCGATGGTCTTGTCCGATACGAGCGTCAGGTCCTTCGTGACGTCGACGAACTGCAGAGCGCGCGACGAGGACAGGCATGCGTGTGTCGGGTTGCAGCAGGACAGGACAATTTAGTACAGCACCCTGATTGATATGCGCTTCCACTGCTGTTGTTGGTATACATTCCTTGGTGGGCCTATCTATGCTGACACCAGCTGAGTGTTAGTTGGCTTGTTTTTTCCTGCCTACCAGCTGTGGACTCCTTGTGTCCGTTCATGACCACGGGCTAGATTAGGCCTATAATAATCTGTAACGTGAGATCATCAATTATCTACATTAGTTGGATAGCCCACGGCACGTGCCATGGCACCATCCATGGTTAACCACATGGAACCTTCAATGGGTACCATGGGGTGCCGTGGTTAACCATGGTGCAACCCGCGGATAGCCATGGAATGGGCCATGACACCATCCATGGTTATCCATGGCGCAACCCGCGGATATCAGCCATGGGATATGCCATGGGGTAGGGTTAGGGTTAGGATTCGGGATAGGGTCGGGTTGATGTGTGGTTCACCGCGGACGAGTTCATGGGATTTTCTGTGGGCTATCCCATGGCACGTACCATGGCTGGTATATCCATGGGTTGCACCATGGTTAACTATGGATGGTGCCATGGCACGTTCCGTTGCTGGTATACGTAGATTGCGCCATGATTAACCACGAGGCACCATGGTTAACCATGGGTGATGCCATGGGGTATATATACCATGGCAGATGATACCATTTCCACGGCATTCATGTGTGGCATGGGACCAAGCCACACCATGGACGAGTCTATGGGGCGCACCATGGCATCCCATGTGGTATACACCATGGCAAACAGGCACGTCATGATACGCACCATGGACTATGCCACGCCATGATACGCACCATGGACTATGCCATGAAGTCCATGGCGTGCACCATGGAACACCACGGCATACCATGGAGCATACCATGGAGTGCTATGGATGGTACCATGGCACGTGCCATGGGCTGTCTGACTGCGGCTGCGTGTGGAATGTTACCGGACGCATGGTATGATCAGCCAATCCAAACACCGCCCACCTTCGGCTCGTCGAACACCAAGCTCTTGAGTACCCTCCAGGTCGTCTGTGGAGTCGCATCATCTCCATCCTTGGAGGAGGACGAGGAGGGGGTGGCTTCATTGCTGCATCCCTCCATGCCCGGGGCATCGTTACATGGGCTCTTTTGCGCCTGAGCCCCAGGGTTACCGTGCAGGGCGGTGAACGTGATCGCTGAGAAGAGAACAGCCAAGCCGAAAGCCTTCATGGTTGGGGAAATATCTCCAGAAGGAGCGGGTGCCCCTTGCGTTGTTGGTAGGACAGGAACGGGAAAGTGGCCTTGACTTCCAAGGCTGGCTGTGGCAGAGCTGTGTGTGGCGATGAGCAGAGAACCGATGGCAGCTGGGCTCACCACCCAAGCAACATGACCGGTGGGGCTGCATGAGATCCACCCCCCAAAAGAGGTGACACGATATGTCAAGCATCATGCCAATGGCTCTCTCTTTTCAAAACAGAAATTTATCAAAACAATTTATCGATTCTTGAAGCTGTATTTCATACCCACCCCCCGTGGTAAACAACAGAGACAAATGACCACCACAAAGCAAAGTGCATCACGGATTGCCGGTCGTTCCCTGAGGCATATACCATTCATTGTACATTGCGTGATACGGTTCATGGCCAGAGTCTGCTGCTCATCGTGGCGGCTGTAACAGTCCGACCCTCTACCACTGTGACAGCAGCTTAGCTTTAGATTTGCTGCTGTTGGATACTATGAATACTGGCTGTTGGGAAGTTGGGCAGCAGCATCTCAGTTATTATTTTAGTCGACGGCTGATTCCATGCTTTTGTCACCATAAGAATCTCATGGCCTTTTCTTTTCTGCTGTTTGTTGCACAACAGCAACAACAACCGTCAGACATCACGGCAGGCATCGCATCACCCCGCACCCATGAAGAATCACTAAATAGTTTTGATTTTATTTCAGAAAGAACACGACGGGGCTCTCTCTAATCGAGATGTTTAGAAATTGGTGACCCAGGCTCTCTCTCAGGACCCCAATGACCTAATCGAACAGCTATGCAACACAGAATAGTACGTATAGGCAGAGTGTGCTGTTCATCGTGGTGTCTCTATGTACCCTCCACCACAGCTGCAGCTGCTGTTTCGGTTACTGGCTGCTGCTGCTGCAGTTGGGCAGACGATCCGCTTCTTCTTTTCTGTGCACAACGACCTCATCACATCATCAATCACCCCGCACCCATGAAGAACCAACAAATAGTTTTGATGTTTCGAGTCTTTCAGAAAGAAAAAACGATGGGGCTCTGTAATCGAGATGTTTAGAAACAGCGGATCCAGGCTCTCTCCCCGACCAAAATTCCTAATCGGATACAGCATCGTATCGTTTCCGGGCATGGCCACATCCCGTTCGTTTTCGTCTGTTTTCTGTGCCCACCCTCTGGCACACAGCAGCGAGGTGGCCTGCCCCTAGCTTTGGAGCAAAGTCCCTGTCCCGTCGGATCCCACCAACCATTTACCAACGCTCATTCTATATATATAGCCATCACTGGATGAGGGCCTCTATCGCCTTGGCCTACGTCTTCTCGCCGGCAACTTTCAACGCCGCCCTCAACAGCAGCAGCACGGGTCTTGTTTCGGCACAGGGCCGGGCTGGCGACGTTCCTTATATCCTGAGATCCTGCGACCAGTGCCCCGGGAGGGAGTTGGATGTTGCAGGAACGGTGGCGTTCTTGAGAGACATGGATTGCCAAGACCCGACGGTGAGCGGCGTGTTGACCGAACGCAGCAATAGCAGGAGCAGCAGGAGCAACAGCAGCAACAGCATCAGCAGCAGTAGCGGCAGCAGCAGCAGTAGCAGTACAGTACCAGATACCTGCTGCCGTATTACGCGCATACGGCCACACACACGCCATGACCCGAAATCCGTTTTGCAATCGGAAGCCGTTTTGGTATAGATCAATCTGGACGAAAATATTAGCACCATTGGGGATTTAGTAAGAATACCGAAATGCTCCTTATATTTACGTCCAAAAATAGTAAGAATTTGAGTTTGTTTGTCTCCTTTCTCCCCCGCTCGTATACCCGAGGATACATGCCCACCCTCGTTGCGCCCTGCCCCTCGTACGCTCTACTGTTACAGGTCATGCACATCAACAAGAACCTCGTTCTTCGTTCTCACGCGGTCCTCGACACGAAGAACCCACACTGCGTCGTGCACAAAGGAGCAACGCTGACGCTCCGCGCGCCTGCCATGATGATCCATGATGACCACTCCAGACCGGGTAACAATCGCCTATAATACGCACCGTAGTACCACTCTGGACGGAAATGTAAGGTCCGTTTGGCATTCATATAAATAAATGCGTAAACGCTCCGTATATTAACGCCCGGAGTTGTATATACGAGTCGGTACGTTCAGTAAATCCGTTTTGGTTTGCATGAATCGGAAAACGCTACCCGTACCGATCGTGTCCTTTTCTACACATGGGGTATACCTGGTACACCACGGTAGGTACTGAGTACACACAGACATGTACCTGGTAAGCGCTTACGATAGGGGGGGCACGTGTTGGGCAGAGGTTTTGTTTTTATTGGCGGGGCTCCCCCAACTTAGGAACTGCCCAATATTGTTTGTTTTTATACAACGATTTTTCGTTGTAGACTATCGTACTGTATACCTACATCGGGTAGCACTTTCGTTTTCGACACATACATGCTACGATAGGGGTTCTTCACCTTTTTTTTTCTAAGGTTACCCAGTTGGGGGGCTCTGTGCCTCATCCAAAACACGCCTCCTTTCACAACTATTGTGAGCTTAAGCCTGATGAACCATCCCATGGCCTACGCACACAACGAACTGTATTGCAAAACAAGAATGGAATCCCGACGATTTGGGGTTAAGGAGATCCGTCGTTGAGAAACTATTTTAGCCAAAAAGTTCTACCTCTATCGTAGCACGCGTCTTTCTGTCAATGCCACTTTTTGGGTGAGCCATAGAGCTCCTTAATAAGTAGCCGCGGGAAAATTAGGCGGCACCCCTACCGTAGTATTAGCAGCATCCGTCCAAGGCATTTTATTTACCTGGATACTCAATGCTACTGTATCCGAGGTGTATGATACCGGTAGTACATGCCAGCCATGGCAGGGGTCCGAGTTGGCCGTGAAAATCGCCGAATGATACCCCTGGGCTCGTTGTTGAACTATTTGTACGGTGGGTCGCGGACTTTTGCCTTCTAGAATAGTGCCATTCTGGGCGAAAAATATAGTGACCGTTTAGGCACGAATATGAATACGAAACGGTCTTTAAATTTCCGCCCGAGTGGTATGGTGCGACATATATACATAAACTTGTACAAGAGACACACGGACCAACAAACATCACCACCGACTTGAGGTCGACGTTCGTGGGGAGCCGCGTTTCAGTCCTACGTACACGGTTTATTTTATGCTACGTACATATTCTCCTTCGATATTTTCGATAGGCCCCCAAAAATATGGTAAGGACCATCCCCTACTGCGACAGGGCATCAGTCGAACCTATATTCTCAGGAAGCTCCTTAACGCTCGTGTTCTTCCTGTTCGAATGGACTCTTTAGCAGCCGACGGTTTCGTGCCGGTTCGGGCTATTGGCATATTCTGGGATACTTAGTATTTAGAAGGCATTTGTTGGTAGACTTCTGAGCTCGTGCTGAGGTCGTGCGTGAGGCCTGTGTGCCCACTCCTCCGTGTCTCTACCCTGTGGGCGACCAATAATACATGACCTAAAACATCCATGCATAGATTGCCATGCAGTCTAGGCTACTTTTGCCTGGGGCTAACGAACGCTCTAGAAGTAAAACGTTGGTCCGACGAAGTCTCATGGGTGTCGAAGTTTGGAGAATTGGAACGGGGCCTTGCCCTTGAGGAGCTGAAGCTGAAGCGCAGACGTCCAGGAGCATCGACATCTCACGAGGAGAGTAGCTCGGGGCGGTGGCAGCGCTGTTGGAGACCAGCTGAGATAGCAAGGCGGACGGGGAGTCGCGGTGGGGAGCAGCCACAAGGCATCGCTGATGCGGCAAGGAGATATGCTGCATCACCGACGTTGGAACTAGCCAACGGTGGTGGAGGGAGACGGGAGGGTGAACCTGTCTCTTCAAAAAGCTGATCCCGGAGCGGACCGCACGTATTATCCACGCGCGAGATCGCGCGCACCCGTACTACACGATAGTTGCAGCAGCAGGAGGTCGTGAGGGAGAGCAGACGAGGATATAGTACGTGGCGGCATGGGGCAAAGGTGTAGCAGCACAGTCCTACGGTGGAAGTATAACTGTGGGCTCCCTCGCCGTGCGTACTCGTGGCGGAGGGGGGTAAGGAGCAGCAACAGCTGAAGTCCTACGGCGCAAGCTGTGGGCAAGGGAGCAGATAAAGTCCTACGGCGCAAGCTGTGGTCAAGGGAGCAGATAAGTCCTTGGGCGGACAGCCGTGGGCAAGGGAGCAAAAGACCTACGGTGGAAGCATAACTGTGGGCACCGTCACGGTGCGAAGCGAAGGAGAGGGGAGTTTAAGTCGTGCGGCATTTATATGCTGTACGCGCTCCACGTCAAAGGCTTCGTTGTGGAGGCAGCAGATGTGGGGGTATCGCGGAGCGAGGGGAAATGTATCTGTATTTTTCGCGAGAAGTCGTGCGGCCCGCCAAGCCGTGCGCACCCAGCCATTAAAGGATTGGGAAGGACGGGGAAAGCCGCGCGGCATATCATAGCCGCGTGCACTCTGCTATGGAGAGAATAGTAGTGGAGGGAGCGGGCGGGAGGGAATCGTGGGCTGCAGCAATACAACGAGGGGAAAAGCGTCCGCACGGCAGAAAATCGAGCGACATAATAACCGCACGTGCTCCATGACAGCAGCAGCAGCAGCAGCGGGAAGGTCGTGTGGAGGGGACAGACGTGGGTATATCGCCAGCTGGAGCTTTTTGTGTTTCGGTGACATCGCGGGGCGGGGGGTAACGTCTGGTCTTTCTGGTGGGTATTCGTAAGAATTACCATTTTGTTTTTGCGATTGGATACACCTGTCGATCGAAATTAATTGAACAATGTTTTTGATCGTACAACTTTGGAGACGTATCGTTTGCGACTGGGTTTGGATTTCAGAATGGTGGGATAGTTATCGTTCGTTCCGGGAAAAAGTCGTGGATGGTAGAAAATGTATCGTTTTGGACTGGGTTTGGATTTCAGAATATGGTATTTAATAGGAAGATTATCGTTCGTTCCGGGAAAAAGTCGTGGATGGTAGAAAATGTATCGTTTGGGTTCATCTTGAATGGTATGTAGCCCTCTCCCCTGGTAGTTTAAAGAAACGTGTTTTCATGTTCAAATCAAACAGTCTTACAAATCCAACATGACTGTGTGGTCGAGTACTCGTAGGTAGTGCTGCTGTATAACCTACAATGTTGTGACGTGGGTTCGATCTCACATTGCTTCATACTTCGTATGTTCTTTTCGAGCCTGTGCGCTGGAGGATGTTATGAAAGGTTATACTAGTGAGTGCTCCAAGAAGTATGTACTACTACTCGTAGCACGTAGGCGAGGGGAAGCGCCCCTGTAGGAGATTATGATTGGTATAGACAGGCCCAGAAGGAGACTGGTAGGACTGAAGTACATAAGTTTTTTACGGTTAGGAGGGAGTAAGGGTGAGTATGCCTTGGGGAGGGTGTACTTCTTTTGCTGGGTGGTATTGGTGGTGACTGAATCATGTTTTTGCAGGTATCTCTTCTTACTCTGTGGTCTAGTGGGCAGTGCTACGCATATAACCTTCATTGTTCTAATTGTTCTTTTCGAGCCTGTGTGCTGGAGACAACTTGAATGGTTATGAGTTATGATACGTGGTGTGCTCCTAGATACTACAAGTACCTGGTACGTGGTAAGGCGGAAAAGAGAGTTTATGCACATTCATGAATGGTTGCAGTGCTACCAGTATTGTCTTCCGGAGATGATGGATGGCTGATTGTCTTTGGAGATGACGGATGATCAGACAGCTTTCGTAGCTGGGAAGGATTGATTGTTATGCTGTTTGCTTGTGTCTGGTGTAGAAGAACAGCAACAGTGTAATAATTATGTATTCGATTAAGAGGAGAGTCGTAGTGAGCAGAGCCCAAAAGGGGGAGTTTTCGGTTTTGTGTTGTATCGCGAGCGTCTACTTTTTCGGATATTTTTAGCGCCGAGTAAATTCTATGTTGAAGTTGTGCGGAAAAGGATTTATGCTATCTCGTCTTACCGTCCATCGAGGCGGGATTAAGGGGGTTGGGCAAAAAGGAGATTTTTGTCCGGA
>JAYJMC010368222.1:0-10463 GCA_036873965.1 Neoagarum fimbriatum | reverse complement strand
TACATGATGTGTGCATGTGTTTGACGTTTTCCCCTCCTACCTCGTGGTTTACTCATGACTGATGATATTACTGTTGATACTGCCACTGCCAGGTGGAGATGTCGAAGAACAAGATCCCGTACCTGGTCACCCACGACGGCCGCACCATCCGCTACCCGGACCCCCTCATCAAGGTACACGCCTACAATTTTCGGGTTTCACTGGGGTTGTGAGTAGTGTTTCATATTCGAACGACAATCGATTCCGATCCGATATGGGCCTTAAAACAAAACGATATCCGATATATAATCTGATATTTATCGGATCGGATCGGATCGCTAAAAAATAACGATTCCGATACGATAAACGATATTCGAGGCAGAAATACGGAAATACAGGAATGGTACTGCCCAAGGAGCACACATTTAGAATCTTCTGACAACTCGTGTAGAGAAAAAGTCACCTTGGACCCTCTCAACAGGGGGTAGGGGAGAGTAGAGCGACATTCCCTCTCCGCGAGAAGCAAGACGTTCTTATCGGATGTCGGATGTCGGGACGTTTATGTTTCAGATACG
Organism: Neoagarum fimbriatum; assembly: GCA_036873965.1. NCBI lineage: Eukaryota > Phaeophyceae > Laminariales > Agaraceae > Neoagarum > Neoagarum fimbriatum. The sequence goes on along the minus strand of JAYJMC010368222.1, from coordinate 9,909 downwards.
ATTACCGATACGATTTCCGATTTATCGGAACTTCCTGATACGATTCTGAAGTCGCCGACTAGTTATCAGTTGGCTATGAACGTATACAAGGTACATACCGATATAATATTACGATTCGTTGCAGCGGTGCCAACTATCCGACTATATTGCTTTATATCGCCCGCCTTGGCCATTGGAAAAGCCCCGTGCATGCAATGCGGGGATGCTTGTTTTATTGGTCATACTTTTCTTGTGTAAGCTAAAGCCAAAATAGCGTCAAGCTTGCCTTAAGCGGTGTCTCCCGCTGGGCCCCATCGGCCGGAGGGGACTTTTTTGGGGTCTTTAGTTTGCCAAAAGTCAAGTTAGTTGCTGGCTTCGCCACCCAACTATTAATCGTTGCGCGCGGTGTTTTGCGGAGTTCTGCATCTTCGAATCCGACTGGCGCGTTTGTGGCTCGAATTTTGTTTTTGTTGTTACGAGTCAGTTAGTTGGGTTACTTCACCAGACCCAACTATTAATACTATCTAGCCTTGAATTTCGGCCATCTCACAGCCCCAGTTTTGTCTTTTTTTGCCGGTGCTACCGTCGTGTTTTTGTTTTTTGTTTAGGTTCACGACACCATCAAGATCGACCTTGAGAGCGGGAAGCCGATCGAGACCATCAAGTTCGAGATCGGCAACGTGTGCATGATCGCCCGCGGACGCAACGCCGGCCGCGTCGGCATCATGCAGCACATCGAGAGGTAGGCTTTAACATGTTAATATACGGAGGCGTTTTTTTCCGTACAGTAAAACACGCAAGATAACACCCCTTGGAACGAAATTCCGACACGATTTTCTCCACAACAAGGCGGCACACAAAAGAGGAATATTATGGCTTTGGAAAATTCGTCGAGATATTTCCGAGATATTTCCACAGACTCGCCGCTCTTGCGTTTGCACTGTCCCCGTTGTCGAGACAACTAGTCTGGAAATTAGTCCGAGGGTGTGTTATCTTTTGCGTGTTGTACGATATTTCTATTAGTAGAAGTACCTTTAGAGCTGGTACTGGGATACTGCCATGTGTTATTTGTCCCTGTTGAATTGGTTTACCGGATTCTTACGGCCTGCGCTTGTAGGACTATCTCGTAATCTTGTACGAGTGTAATATAATATCTCGCTTGTTTGTTGACCCTCTTTAGTAAGAGCAGTCGAAAAGACACGGCAGGTGTGAGATTGTTTGCAGGCCGCGTGTTACTGTTCGATCGCGCGTGCGATGGGGTGTATATGATGGACCTCATGACGGATATAGGTAGGTAGGTATTTTGCCCCCTGGCCGCTTTGCTGCCGCTACAGTATTCGTAAGGCCTCATGAAGGATTTTGTCGTTGTTGTTGTTCTCACTTGAACCCATCGCCAAAATCGAGTCCGTGGTCACAGGACAGGCTCCAATAACTCTGGAGCGGAAGAACGCCTCTTGTATTGGTCGGTGACTCCCTTATTTTTTACCCCGTTTTGCTTCCGTTGTTTTCCTTGTCACATACCATATGATACGCCCTCATGAAGGATGTAGGTCGGTGACTCTCCTCTATTTTTCCCTCTCGCCGCTTTTTCTCCCGTTATTTTCCTTTTGCTCAGGCACCCCGGTTCGTTCGATATCGTGTCGGTGAAGGACGGAGCCGGACACGTGTTCGCCACCCGGCTGCAGAACATCTTCTCCATGGGCCACGGAACCAGGGCCATGGTACGTGTATTTGTAGGTGGTTGGCCTCGGTTAGAAAAGGGCAGTACAGTAGTGGGGCCTATATAAGGCGGCCACCCGATATAGGGCGGTTGGAATTGATCGGCACAACGACAACTCTGAACACAACCGCCTATACGAGTAGGGCGGCCTCTTGATGTAGGGCGGGGCCAAAATTCCTTGGCACTGCACCGCCTTACATAGGCCCCGCTACTGCTGTAGGTACAGTGTTGTAAGCTTTTGCTTTCTGCCATGCCAATCCGCCCGAGGATGAAAAGTTTTTTTTTTCCAAAGTAACTTTGTGTTTAGTTGTGCTCGTAGTAGTAAAAAAGGGTGTACCACTCTGGGCGGAAATATAAGAACTGTTAAATCATTACTATGAAAGACAAAACTGTCGTTATATTTCCGCCCAGAGTTGTATTGTCTACGATCTCTGGATAATGATCTTGTGGGACGGCGACGCCAAATGTGGGACGGTAGTCTCGCAGCAGGTAGATATTTTCGTGTGATGGGAGGTGTGGAGACACACCGAGTTGGGTTCCAAGCGTAACCGCAAGCTTGGGGGTCAGCAACGAGGGAAAACCTCAGAGTGCCCCCGAGGAGCCAGGATGGACTTGAAGGATTATAGTGACAATGAGGCGGTACGATCTAGGGGACAGGACATGGTATCCACATCACCCCCCTCTTTTTCAGACGTGCAAACGTGCGCGTCTTGTAAAAGGTGTCGACTTGGGATGACAGGATCCTATTAATTCCCTAGAATGCGCCGATAATCACTATTGTTACAGCAGAATCCGAAACTCGATTAAAACGATTTGTCAATAATACATCATATTCGTGTTGAAAAACACGTGAAATATGGTTATGACTTGTTTCAAGTTTTAATGGATTCCCATGCTGTATGTATAATGTCAATGCTCCTTCGAAACATTTCGAATAGCAACAAAATCCTTGGACATGTTCTTATTAGAACAATAATTATAGTTCAGAGCCAGCACGAACTAGCTGCTAAACTTTAGAGAACAGGGTTACTGCTAGGCCTCAGCTTGCGCGACTGTGCTGGGTGCAGTTCAAACCTGTAGTACGACTGACAACCTGGGACCTTCGTCAAGTGTGCTTGGACTGCTAACACTTGGTACTTCATGAAGATTTTGACCTTTAAACAAACAAGGTCCGGCTCACTCAACCTTGCTACCTCGCATGGTGAGATTGCCACGGTATATATCATGGTGTTACAATTATTACTATCGAGACTGAGCTTTGTCTCAAGATAGAAATTCTCAGTGCTACCATCGAGACATGACGATCTCTAGACGGTATGGTTGTCTTGTCATTTAAACCTACTACCATGTAACGAAGGCAGGTTTTTGACGTGACAACGCATTACTTGCAATTGTGTGCCAGCTTACAAGCGGAAAAAAAATGAGAAAACACGCGTTGATGACTCTGGATTGGTGTCCTGATACTACAGTTAATGGAACGTACCTTGAGTATATTATGGTATAAAATTCGACAAATAATAATGTTCGGATCGACTTGTACGGTATTAATAACACATTCATTCATGATGCTGGGCACACATGAGGTCACTGACGCTCATCGCAAGTAATGGAATTAACTCTTCGAGAAGACTCGTTCGAGTTGAGGATATTATGTCCGGACAGACATTCACCTTTTAGTTTTGTAGAGTATGTAACTCTGCAATATTAGACTTCACTCGTCTTTCTACTGCACCAAGAAACGACTTGATATCTCCACACCCGCACGTTCAGCCTGTACCAAGGACTAAACCTGCTATACAACAACCATGATATATTGTCTGGTGTATGACGACAACCAGACGGGAATCAGACATCTCTGTATCTTGTGCATCAGCAACGTAATGAGTTGATATTACATTCGGAGCTAGTGAGCGTCCCCATTCGCTCTAAATGTGACCTTCCTCATGCTGACAACAATCTACAGGGGGACAACATGCCTAATTCAATCGTCTGATGTATATGACGATTACCATCAACTGACTTGCAGCCTGTATACAGGGGATCAGCCTGTACTTACAAAGGTCTGCTTGGCGACGATCGTCGAACACTGACGATGTCGACCGACATATTTCCTTGCACAAGGAAAATAAGATAACGAACTGGCGGCTGACAGCACACCATGTCTACTATCAACTTTGGTATCCAACTCAAACCGCGGCACAAACGTGATGGTACCGTTGGCTCTGCCTCTACAGTTTGCTAGACTGGGGGCGCGGGAGTTGTTAGTAATTGCGGATCAGGGGAGACATCCTGATTGCTCGCAAAGTATGAGCGAATAAATTCACTGCAGTGGGGAATTTGGCGACGGTGATACCAACCATCACTATTCGGACCTTCTCCACGGAAACGGACTCGGAACTGGACATTAAACGGGGATGATCGACCTCTCGCACGCTTGTGGTCAACGATCTTTTCCATTGTTCTTGGGCCAATGCAAACCTGGGAATCTTCCTTATCCAAATCTGGCATTGGTAACTTAGTGCCCAGGAACATTTGGTTGATTTCACTGAAATCAGGATCTGCGGAGACACTGCGTTGGTGGTACGGTTTCATCCTACCTAAATGCACTGATGTTTCAGTTGAATCACCATCTTTCGATACTCGGTATACAACCGGCGATAAACGATGGCGAACCTGGTATGGACCGCGCCAAGGACTTAACAATTTATTGTTAGGGTCATCTTGGGCATTATGCGGTTGATGGACGAACACTAAATCACCAGGCTGAAACTGTTGATATCGTAGGTCAGCATTCGACGCAGCTTGAGCATTCGCACGTTCACCGAGATTTTGTCTTGCTAATTCATATGCAAACTGCAAATTCTCGACGGTTTTGTGAGTGTACTGTAATGCTGAATCAGGTATTTCTGCTTGAGGCATTCCCATGATAATGTCAATGGGTAGCGTTGGCATGCGACCAAACATGAGATAGTGTGGTGTCTCGTGAACTGTACTGCTATATGCAGTATTGTGTGCCATCTGCACGAGTGGGAGGAGTTGAGCCCAATTATCGTGAGCTACTTCACAGTACATAGCTAACATGTTGTGCATTGTGCTGTGTACTCGCTCCAAAACTGAGTTACCTTGTGGTCTGTACGGTGTGGTACGAGTTTTCTTATAACCGAACACGGTTTGCAACTCTTTGACAAGCTGGTTTTCAAACTCTTTACCCTGATCAGAATGCAACAATTCTGGCACTCCGAACACTGAAAACACTCGATCCACAAGGGTACGTGCTTAGTAGTCGCTTCTTTGTTCGGAATTGCTGCGAGTATGACGAAACGTGTCAAATGGTCAATTACTGACAAAACATATTTGCAACCTTGTGAAATTGTTTTATATTCCACAAGATCGATAGCGACACGTTGAAATGGTCGTTCAACAGGTACGTGACCTGTCGGTAACGGAGGTCGTCGGTGTGGAGTTTTACGACGTTGGCAAGCTTCGCATCTAGTGCAATGGGACTGAATATCTCCTTGCATTGTGGGCCACCAATATCGGTCTCTAACTCTGTCGAACGTCGCTTTAAATGCTAAGTGACCACCAGACGCTGGAAGGTCATGACATGCTTGCATTATAAGTGCGCGTAACACCGTCGGTACTACTAACTGATCTCGGAAAGAGCTACGCTTTCTCAAATGACCAGGTAGATATGACCGATATAAGACTCCATCGACTACAAAGAAGTTACTCGCGGATTGAAGTGTTTCTCTTCGCGGAAGGGGAGAATGGTCGGGGTATTCTAAGTACTTGAAGTATGGCCCAAATTCTGACTTCTGCCCTTCAATCAACTTCTCTGGGTCTAGTGTAGGAAACACTGACACAACGCTCGCAAACAATTCACGATCGCTTTCGACTAGACTGAGTTCGTTCAAATTATCTGAATGTACTTCATAAGCACGTGGGGATGGTGAGCGGTACGGTTGCCCATCTTCCGGTACATTTCGACAAATAGAGGCCAACTTGGGTTGCGACGGCAACACATCAGGAAGAGACTTCTTTCCTTGGGTTGTGTCCTCTGGTATATCACCAAAAAGTCGGGATAATGTGTCTGGCACTACATGTAACTTTCCCGGCTTATGCTCGACAGTAAAATCGAAGCCTTGCAAGGCAATGGCCCAACGAGTTAACATGTTGGACGTGTCTTGCATGTAATATAGATGCGTGAGAGCTGCATGGTCGGTGACGCATTTGAAGTGCTTACCCCAAAGGTACGGTCGCCAGTGTTGCAGAGCAAGGACAACCCCACAACATTCTTTCATCGTTGCCGAGTAATGTTTTTGACCTTTCGTAAAACGTTTACTGAAGTAGGCAATGATTTCTAGATCTGGTTTATCAGATCCTTGACGGGCGTTTTGGGCTAAGAATGCTCCAACTCCTGTTTCACTCGCATCTACATGTACGATGAATTCTTTTGAAAAATCGGGGAAATGCAATACTGGTGGGGAAGACAACAACTTCTTAATCCGAGTTACTGCTTCGGATTGAGTTGTTCCCCAATGCTTCTCAAATTCTCGCCGTTGCTTATACTGCTTCTTAGTAAGCTCTACAAGAGGTGCTGTGACTTCAGCATACTCTGGTACAAACCGGCGTACAAAATTGAGTGTACCCAGTAACGAACGCAATTCCTTGATATTTTTCGGATCGGGTAACTCACTAATGGCTTTGACACGGTCATCACCAATAGTGATACCATGTTCCGAAATGACATGACCTAAATATTTAACTTGTTTTGAGCCAAACTGTAACTTGGACGGTTTTAACGTTAAACCAGCTGCTTGTAAAGCTGAAAACATGCGTTCGAGTAACGACAGGTGTGCTTCCCACGTAGGTGAGCAAGCTATCAGATCATCCATATAACAAAATAAACCACTGGCTGATCCAGTGTCACCAAGAGCGAGCGACATCATACGTTGATACAACCAGGGTGCGTTGCAAACTCCGAACGGCATACGTTTAAAGCAGTACTTGCCTTTAGCTGTGACAAAAGCAGTTGATTCGACGTCCGAGTCAGCGACGGGAAGCTGGTGAAAAGCACTCTGAACGTCAGCGACTGTGATGAACTTGGCTCCACCCACAGCATCGAGATGAGTTTCGATGTTCGGCATGGGCCATGTTTTTCGGATCAGATGACGATTAAGAGTGTTACGGTAGTCAACACAGAACCGTGGTGACCCATCAGCTTTGCTGACAATAGTAACAGGACTACCCCAAGCACTTGTGCGCTCCTCAATGATTCCTTGCTTCAATAACTGATCGACTTGATCATCAATTTGTTTTTGAACACGAGGTGAGGTACGATACGGCGCACGGTCAATCGGACGAGTGCCTGGTTGTAACGGGAATGTAGCTTCAGCAATTTTACAACAGCCTAGCTCATCCGGTGACAATGAAAAAACGGGGCGGTATTTAGCGCAGAGGTCAACAACCTCTGAAACTTGTTCGGGTGAGAACGTAGTGTCAGCAAATGCTTTGGCAAGGGCTGGCTCTAAAGCTTCTCGCGCAGCTGTTAGTTCATCCTTATTTTTGGGTGATGCAGCTACCGCACTTATCCGTAATTCGGGTGTATCCGTCACACTAGCTGTTGACAAACGAGCAAGCGTAAGGTGAGAAGGTATAGTGACACCTTTCGTGGACGGATTGGCGATTTGCAACCAGACGGACCCATCTGCTGCACGCCATGTTGCTGTAGTACGTGCGACAACAACACGTTCGAAAGTTTGGAAAGTTTTCGTTCCAATACCTTCGGAAAATTCGGCCTGAGAAACCATACGGGGTTCTAATACGACGTCGGTATCAACCAGAGGTTTAGTGTCGGTGAAAACAACAACCGACGCCTCAGTTCCTGCTGGTAAATAAAAACGTGATTTCAGGCTTACAGGGATAGCCTTAAAGTCAGCATGGACGGATGCGACAGACACAGAGGTTACACCTGTTGAGGACATTGTTAATCCAGGTTTACTGGTATTAACACGGTGAACAGCTGGAATGGTTGCTTCACTTGAATGGAAAGTAATACACTGATTTTTCCAGTCAAGTTTTGCACCAAATAAAGACATGACGCTGTTATCTAATAATATATCATCAGGACGTAACGATGAAATGACAAGCGCTTCTACTGGGCGAGTGACGTCCCCCAGTTGTAAATCAAAGCGAATGAACCCTAATATATCCATCAGCGATCCATTTGCGGCTTTCAACGTGAGAACAGCAGGTGGGATGGCATGTATGGGCTCATTTTTCAAAACGGGATGGCTTTTCACAAACGAGAAAGCCACACATGGAACGTCGGATGCTGTGTCAATCGTGACACGTGGAACCTCGAAGCCTCCAATGCGTCCACATACATGAACGCGATGAGACGAGAAAGCAAGCGTAAGCGGCGATCGCGTACGACGCGACAAAGAACAGGCGTACCACTCTTCATGTTTATTATTGTTATGGATACTGCTCCTTTCATGACCAGGGCGGTATTCATTGACATCCATAGACAGCGATTCACTAGTTACTGGCAATGAAGAATTCACCTGCGTATTGCTTACTTGGAGATCTGGGGGACACATGTCAACCAACGACCTACCAGGGACACTGTCTGCAAAACGCACACGCTTACTTACAGGGGAAGGTACTACGACGGCAGTATCCTCTCTTGTCTCATCAATGATGGACGTGACTTCGGGGGCAAACGACTGGGAAAGCACATGCTTCCCTATGTCGTCCCTCAGGCTACCCGACCTTACAGAGACCGACGGACAATCGATCTGGGGGGAAACCTTAGACAACTTCCCAACTGCGGGAACGACCTCCACAACTGGGCACCGTCAGGTAGACTTCTGACGGCGTACACGCCTCTCTCGGTACCGGGCAAGGTTGGCCTCCCCATACACGGGGTGGTCAAAACAGTCTTTACTCTCGTGACTACTCCTGTCTTTCGCCGTACACCTTGCAACAGAGCAGGGTGAGTGATCGCGAGTGTTACTCGACTTAGACTTGGCAGGCAGCTTCGACGACGCGGATGCTGCTGCTGTACTATGGTTCTTACGGGAACCACTACGCGAGCGCTTACGTTCAACGCGACTCTCAGATCCACGTGACCCACGCATCTGAGCTCTCGAACGACCGCGCGCAACAGTTGACCAAGACAAAGCACTGACGGTGCCATCAACTGCTTCCATGGACGCGGCACTACGTTGTGCTCTGTCCACGGCTTCCTGCATAGACTTGCAGTATTGGCCGATGCGTTGCAGTTCGAACAGGTCGGGGAGTAAGCCACGCTCAAAGACACCAATCTGTAACGCTTCTAGCGGCGGTACTTGTTGCCTCTCAACCTGGCGGTTCAGGTTGTTGAAGCTGTCACGGTGGCGGTTAACATACGACGTGACTGACTCGCTAGGACCTTGACGTAGGGTCACTATTTGCTCAACGGAGCGCGCAACTGCGTCAGCAGACAGGTATGATGCTTCGAAAGCGAGTTTCATCTCCGACCAGGAGGTGGGTTTTGCGCTGGACTCAGCGTCAGACAACTGTCTTGCACCATCTGCGCTACGCCTCCATGGCACCTGACCTGCAGCCAGTTGAGTATAGAACTGGATGGCTTCATCCTTCAACACGAAAATGAAGTATGTTACGAGCAGGCCATCGATCATGTCCTCGGTGAGACCGGGACGTGATTTAAGAGCTGCTGTGACAAAGGCTTCATATTGAGCCATGACATTTAGGATGCTGTTTTTGTCGTTTTCATTACCTGAAAACTTCGAAACAGCGCCAAAGTCGGTCATGGTCATCCTGGTGTTGACAGACACGGATGGGGCGGACGGGACAGAGCTACCCAACCTAGGGTTGCTCGGTTCAGGCGGAGTAATTTGAACTCTGCCTGTGAGAGCGGACAACACGTCAGCAACCTTACTAGTCAAACCCTCTTCCCTCAAGGACCTGTCTAACAACTCGTTCAACATGACAACGTTAGCGTCACTGACCAGAGGAGGGTTTTGGGGGGCCGACAAAACTTCAGCAGCTGCTCCTTTACCGACAGGAGAAAACGACGGGTGGCGACGTCCACGACGACTACGGCGGCGACCATGATATCGATGCCTGTGCTCTTCGTCTTATGAAGGGGAGGGGTCACGGTCACGTTCATGGGGGCTGAAGTACTCCTCTTCCTCCTCTTCCTC